>JANSTX010027245.1:0-14853 GCA_027564355.1 Penthetria funebris | reverse complement strand
AAGAATGAATTATTTTTTACAATATACAAAAATCAATCTTAATCACTATTACTTCCTTTTTATATTCTATTGTTTTTAATTGCAGTACATTCACCCATGTCAATTAAAAGAATATATTCATTTTTCTTTCTTTTTTTTCCTTATCATTAAATTTCTTAGAAATACACCACCAGAAGAATTAAACGATGAAATATATGAAATTGATGCTGATCCAGACAGAATAGATGAGCAGATGACAAGATCACAGGCAGATTCAATAACAAAGCAAGGTTTTTTATTTAAAGGACCTGATACTAGTTCTGACAGGATGTTTGCCCACATTGCATCAAAATCCTTTAAAAGAAGGTATGTCGTATTGTTAATTTTTGTTTTCCAATATATATTATCTTATATATCTATATTCGTAATATATAAACATGTATACTTGTTTATATGCGTTTAAATTGGAGTATACAATATACGTATATAGAAATCATTTTTGCGGAAATTCGATACACAGTATTCGAGGGCTTTTTTTTTACTTTCTGGTTAATATATTTGCATAATTATACGATCACCGGATATAAACCGATTTTTGCGAATTTCTATATTTTTGTAATTAGTCAATGTGTGTATATATGAGGAGTACTTATTTCACTTATCGCTTTACTATTAAACGAACTAATTTTTTTAAATAAAAGTTTACGTCATAAATATCAAATAAAGATTAAATTTTATAAGCTGAAAATAATTTTTTCTTCATGAAAAATTTCATTTATTTCAAAAGCAACTAGAAACAATTATTTATGATATATCAAGGAAATGTATATTGATTGATACTTATGAATTTCGAAAAGTATTTCATTATGCGAAAATATATACTTCAAGATTAAGAGATTAAAAATGAAATATGCTTCTGTTTTAATAATTTTGTTTTTGTTTTTATTTACGTTCATAACACACACCTTTATCCTTTACTTAATTTAATTATTAGATTACGTCAAATTAATTTCTAGAATATTTATATTCTATATAAAATACGTATCCATATTTTGATTACTTTGTGTAACCATTTGGAAGTGATAAATCAGTAATGGTCATTTCTATCAAATAACTTTGGTTAATATATAAATATCATAGCATACAATATCCTTTGACTATTTTTTATAACAAACCTCACAATGCAAATGTTTTCTAGTTGCAAGCAAAACAACTATCGCGACTTGTGTAGGACTCGAAGCTGTATAGTAGCTGCTTAACACCGTACTCGTGTTTTGATTTTAGTGGTGTCTACCAATTTGTTTACAAAACAACGGACACCTATTGTACTTCGTCGTAATTGCAAGGAAATATTCCAAATGAAATTGAAGCATAATAGTATGATTGCCTTGTGTTTGATCGGCAAATCGCATGTACGTATAAGGAGTGAAAGCGATTAGTTTTCGGAATACATAATCTGTTCTTGTTTGAAATATTGACACATTGGGGTAATAATTATGTTGATATTTATTTCACATGCATTATTAACCACCATTCTGTGTCTATTGTATCCATTCATTCGTACTTATTTGCGTTTCTTGTCCCAAAATATTAATTGAAATTTAGAAAATTCACACTATAATATATTTCGCAGTACGCTTAGTAATGTAAACAAAGGTCAATAGCGTGCATATTCATATTAAAGTACGTAAAAAAATGCATTATTGATTTAAAAAATTTTGTAAAATTTGTTTCTACTTCCGATTACATATCTAGGAGTCTTGAAGTCATTAGCCTTTCTATAGTATATTTTAATATTTTCCTATATTGGATTAACATTTATTATTCTATACTCATAAATAAAATAATGTATAGATAGTATATTTTAACAATTTGCTTATTCAAAAGAAATGTACTACTCGTAATATATCCGTTAACGATAATGTCATTTTTCATTTTATTATATACATAAAATCTTTATCATTCATCACAAATAGTAGATTAATAGAACAGAATTTATAACATGGATATATTAATATGGTACAAAAAGGATCTTTTTCGTATTACTTAAATACTTGTATACTAAATGATTATATATTCTTCTAATCTTTTAAAGATCTTTATTTTTCTTTTATAACAAAAAAATCAATTACGACTATGTACATTAATATAATTTGTTCAATTACAGATACTGTTATTTAAGACAAGAAGTAGATGGTACTTATATATTAGAATTACATAAGGATGAGAAACAGGGAGATGCTAAAGCGACAATTGTGATGGATTTTTGTACTGAAGTTGTTCAGGTAATTTATGATAAATTATCATATATATAAGAATAATTATATTATTAAATTATTATTCAATTTACTTAAATCAACATATATACTTATTTATTTAATATTGTTTATAATTTTATAAGAATTCAAAACGAGGTAGATTTTGTTTTGAATTAAGAATGACGGCTGGTCATAAATCATTTACATTAGCTGCTGATAATGAATTAGATTTACAAGACTGGTTAAATAAATTACAATCTGTTTTGCAACAAAATAAATTGCAAGAAGATAAACGTGCTGCTTCTTTAGAAAGAGGTATATATTGGTGATTTCTATTTTTTAAATATTTATGTAGTTAATTAATTTTATAATTGTATTATATGAAGCGCCTCCACCTAGCCCAAGTACCATGATGTTTGGTACATTAAAGGGATTAGATCAAAGTATGAATCCACAATTAATAAAATATGGACGTGAAACAGATGTATCAATAGGACAAGCACGACGAGAACATCGTCGAAAATTATTTGGTTTTTATCAAAATCCAAGTAAAGCAACCAATTCAGAAGTTATTGCACTTTATAGGTAAATTAATATGTCGTTTTGTTCAAACTTTAAATAATTAACAAATATATCATACCTGTTTCTCAGATAACTTTAATTTAAACTATATATTGGATTTTTTTATTTTGTTAACATTTTAACTTGTATTTCCAGAGAACAATTTGGTCAACGTATTCTAGTAAAATGTGAAAGTTTAAAATTTAGACTACAAGCACCAATTGATGGTGAACATGAGAATCTTTGTCAAGTATGTAATTTATTACAATTTTTATTTAATAATCACTTAATAATGGTCTTATTATTTATTGTATATTAAGGTTGAACCATATTTTACAACTTTAGCGTTATATGATGCAAAAGCTGGTAAAAAATTAACTGAAAATTTCCATTTTGATATAAATCATAAAGAAATTCGTGATACATTTCAATTAAATTGTTGTACACCAAAATCAAATCAAATTAATGGTAATTCAACACCATTGACAAATGGTAACAGTATATCATCAAATAGTGTTATTAATAAGGAATTAGATAAATTACCAATTGAATGGCTTATGTATCCACGACAAGCTTTAATAAATATTACAGTACAACATCCGGATATATTTTTGGTTGTTAAAATTGATAAAATTTTACAAGGTAGTATTAATAATACAACCGAATCTTATTTGAGGGCCACAAAAGATCCAAAATTAGGTTTAAAATTACATAAAAATATAAAAATGTATAGTCAAAAAATTGGTCATTATCGGATGCCATTTGCTTGGGCGGCTCGACCACTTTTTCGATTATATAGTAGTGAATTAGATACAGCCATTGAATTTCCTGCCATTTATCGTCAAGAAGCAAATAAATTAAAAGATGATGATCTCTTAAAATTATTATCTGAATATAGAAAACCAGATAAATTTAGTAAATTAACTGTGATACCTGGTTGGTTGAAAGTAACAATTGAACCAATTAATGAATTCCCGAATAGTGAGTGTTTTAGATATAATTGTGATATTAAAATTTTAATGTTTTTTTTTTTTTGAATTATTTATAGATACATTAACAACAACACTTTCACCATTGAAACCATTTCCTATACCGCCAATTACTGAGCCAACATTAGAAATTACTGAATTTTTAGGGAATACAGAACGTGATGTTTATCCATATACAACATTTGTAAATCATTTATTTATCTATCCAATAGTACTAAATTTTGATAGTCAAAAACTTTTTTCACGTGCCAGAAATTTATCAATTATTATTGAACTTAAAGATAGTGATGCTGATGGAGCAAAATCAATCCCAGTAAGATTTTGTGATCATGTTTTATAAATAAAAAAAAAATGCTACTCTTTTATATATAATTATTTTTGTTTGTGTCTTGTTTGCAGTGTATTTATAGTCGTCCAGGAAGAAATCAATATTTAACACAAATATCAACACCAGTTTTACATCATAGTACAAATCCATCTTGGTATGAAGAAATTAAACTTTGTCTACCAATAAATATAACAATACATCATCACATTTTATTTTCATTTGTTCATGTTTCTTGTGATCTAAAGAAACGTGATACAAATGCATCACTTGAAAATGCAGTCGGTTATGCATGGTTACCATTATTAAATAAAGGAAAAATTAATGTTGATGAGCAAATAATACCGATAGCAGCTACATTACCAGTTGGTTACTTATCAATTCAACCGTTGGGCCTTGGAAAAGGGGTTAGTATACTTGTGTATTTTTTTTATTGTTAAAAGTTACGATATGGGTGAAATTATTGAAACACTGGTAAATATTCATGGCTACACTATATTTACTTATAAATTCATCTATCCATATAACTCAATTTACTGTTTCTAATGTTTTTCTGTGGAATATGTTATTAAATCGATAATCAAGAAAATAGTACTATTAAATTTTCTTTCTATTAATATTTATTACAATTATGTAACTTTTATACTAAAATAGGAAAAGTATTTGAATGTTTAATAAAAAATTTTCATGACTAATGGTTTATTCAGAATTCATCTTATATGAAGTAATTAGTATTTTCCATCTTTCCTGTTTCTATTAATATTTTTAACTATTTATAAGAACATATATTTAAAACTAAACTAACATAAATATAACATACATATTATCCATCAGATTTACTAACTAAAATTACTAACAATTAAATAAAATGAATAAATTTCATGCTACCCATAATCATATCTTCAGCAGAATGCTGGACCAGATATACAATGGATTGATAATCAACGTCCATTATTTGCTGTTACATTTCGTCTCGATTCAACTGTACTCACAACCGATCAACATTTACATAATTTATTTGTACATACCGAACGTATATTACAACAATCGAAAACAATTGCAGCAATACCATCCGAATCTGAAACATGTAAAATATTAAAAGCTGCCCATGCAATTCAAGTTACATCGGTTATAACATTTTTGCCAACAATTTTAAATCAACTATTTATTCTATTGATAAATACACAAAGTGAAGAAATCGGTTTAAATGTAATTAGATTATTGGTAAATTTAATACATATGGTGGCGGATGATGCTGGTCGTAAAGAATTACTATTATCATATGTTAAATATATATTTCAAGCATCAAATTTTAATCAAAATAAAACACATTCAAATAGTCCAAATTCACAGAATACGGTACATAGTGAATTATTTCGATATCTACCAATATTACTGCATCCAAATAATACCGATTTTTTACTTGTTAATAAATTTATGAAATATTCAAATATTTTTTTTGAATTAATCATCAAAAGTATGGCACAACATTTAATGACTAGTGGTCGAATACGAATGCATCGTAATGAAAGATTTGCAAAGGAATTCCCAGCACGCATTGAATCATTATTTCAGATATTAATTCCGTATTTATTTTCACGATACAAAGATTTACCATTCGAAACACAACAATTAAATAAAAGTTTAGCATCATTTATAAAAAAATGTTTAACATTTATGGATCGTGGATTTGTATTTAAATTAATACGTTTATATATGGATCGTTTTGCTCCTGGTGACCCTCGTACATTATACGAATATAAATTTCTATTTTTGAATGAAATATGTTCACATGAACATTATGTACCATTAAATTTACCATTTTTATTGAGTCCAAAAAATCGTCCACCAGATATTTTACAACATTTTACATTATCCGAAGAATTTTGTCGTCAACACTTCTTAGCCGGTTTATTATTACAAGAAATAAAGAGTTCATTAAATGAAGTTGGACACATCAGACGTTTGGCATTGGTAACATTTAAGGAATTAATTGCAAAACATGATTTAGATGATCGTTACCAAAGTAAAGGTCAATTAGCCAGAATTGCAATGTTATACGTACCATGGATGGGTATTGTATTAGAAAATTTAAATCGTATTTCTGATGAAAATGATCAATATCATAGTGAATCGTTAACAACAATTTCAAATCGTCATCATCATCATCATAATCATCATATGCATCGTATGTCAAATAGTTATGTATTTACTAAAAATAATAGTAATAATACAAGCATAATAACAACACCACCATTAAGTAATAATAATAGTTTATCATCATCAAATACACCAAAATCAAGAAATCGTTTAACATTACACATTATCGATCAGCCTAGTCCATTTCGTGCATCATTACACCTTAAAGATACAAACTATTTTGCAGCTATTGCCGGACAACAATTGCAAACACAACAAATTATTACAAATGGCCATTCAACGACATCATTAGATTCCGATTGTTCAACATTATCACAGGACACAACAATTATAAGAAATCCTGATGGACAATTAATTGTTGATTGTAGTAATGGTAATGGCATTGTTTCTATTAATGGTAGTTGCAGTACAGGTATTTTAAATGGCAATGCATCATCTGTTTCACATCATAGTGGTCATAATCGTTCGATAAGTGTAACACAGCCACATGCTATGCAAAGATTGGATAAATTTTCACAATCCGAAATAAAAGATTCATTAATTTGTTTTCTATTTGTTGTAAAACATTTATCAGCTGATCAAATGGTTATGTGGTGGCAAAATTGTACGGAAAATGAAATTCTATCATTTTTTACAATACTTGATTTATGTTTAATACAATTTCGTTACGTTGGTAAAAAAAATATTAATTTAAGTGAAAAATCAAAAGATTTAAGTAAATTAACGAAAATTGGTGGTCCAATAAAGGCAAGTACATTACCAGCACGTATGATACCACCAACATTATCAACATCAATTAATAATATACATGATACAGGTACATTAAATCATGTACAACAAAATCGTGAAAATCTTGTTGAAGAAACAACTAGAGTTCAACAGGCATTACAAGATTCAAATATGGCAATTGAAATTGGTTTAACCATTTTAGACTGTATGGGTCTGTATACGCTACAATTTCGTGAAAAAATGTTAGACGGACAAATTTTACCAAAATTGGCACGTATTTATTTACGTTACTTACAATTGGGACAATCCGAAACATTGTCAAAACATGTATTCGCCTCATTACGTGCATTCATTAATAATTTCTCATCGTCACTATTTAAAGGTAATGCAATTCTATGTGGTCAATTAGTTTTTGAATTTTTAAAATGTTGTGATAGCCGTTTGGCGAATTTAAGACAAGAGGCATGTGCCGTATTATATTTATTAATGCGAAGTAATTTTGAATTTAGTGGACGTAAGGGTTTAACACGTGTACATCTTCAAGTAATTATTTCTGTTTCACAAATGATTGGTAATGTTATCGGTTTGAATAATGCCCGATTTCAAGAATCATTATCGTTAATAAATAGTTATGCAAGCAGTGATAAAGCAATGAAAGGTACCGGTTTCCCAATGGAAGTAAAAGACTTAACAAAACGTGTACGTACCGTATTAATGGCAACAGCACAAATGCAAGCACATCAAATGGATCCCGAACGTTTATTAGAATTACAACATTCATTGGCAAATTCATATGCATCAACACCAGAATTACGACATACATGGCTTGTGACAATGGCACGTAATCATGAACAAAATGGTAATATATCGGAGGCAGCATGTTGTTATTTACATATTGCTGCATTGATGGCCGAATATTTGAAATTAAAAGGTGGTGGTCTAATAAATTGGGGTGCCGAAACATTTGTGAAAATTTCACGTAACATTCCGCGTGATGAAAAAGGTTTAAAATTGGATAGTGGTGCACAAGATTCACAATATACCGAACAAATGTTATTGGATCAATTAAAGGAATGTGCAATTTATATTGATCGTGCCGAACGTTATGAATGTTTAGGTCAATTATATCGTTTAATTATACCAATATTAGAATATCGTAGAGATTATATTTTATTATCATCAGCATATGAACATTTAGCACAAGCATATAGTAAAATAACTGAGGTTAATCGATCAGGAAAACGGTTACTTGGACGATTTTATCGAGTTATATTTTTTGGACAGGTATGTTAATACAAAACAGTACTGTTTATTATGTTGTAATATTATTAATATTATTTTGCAAATATTTAAAAAAAAAAACCAAACATGTTTAATTTGATTTAATGAATATAATAAATAATTAATTAAATTATTCACAGATATATTTTGAAGAAGATAATGGTGTTGAATTTATTTATAAGGAACCAAAGGTAACGTCATTGAGTGAGATATCTGAACGATTATATAAACAATATAAGGATAAATTTGGAACGGAATCCGTGAAAATGATAATGGATTCATCACCGGTAAGTAATTTTTTAATTATTTTAACTAACAGCTGGAAACATGGATAAATCAATCGATCTTTACGTGGTGTCACCGGTAACTCGATTACAATTTATGTCAATTTCTTGCATGTGATCGGTGATGAGTATATTAACATGTTTGTCAATCAGGTGCAAAATATCTCATCAACAAACTAGATGTATGAGAAATTATATGCACAACTCAACAAAATGTTTATAGTCCGAATATTGATTGTACGTTTTCCGCTTATGGAAATCTCAATTTATAGTTGTTTTAGTTGACATTTGATTTTACTTACATATTAGAAACGATAATTTAACATCGTAGAGCCGTTCTGTGTGCCCATTGCGGTATAATGATTAGAGATAATTACGACCTACCTTGAACATTGATGATTCTAATATAATCTATAAATTAAAATTATCTATCCAGGAAGTTACATATGTGTACTTGAATTCCAGCTCATTGTATTGCATAAGTAGCCTTGTTTATGTTTTATGATTAATAATATTTTTTTATCTCCTTGCCTCCAATTTTTTACCGAAATTAAGATATGATTAGACATTTCATAATAGTTTTGATTTGATATACATCTCGATAGAATGAAATCTCAATAGGTCGGCTAAACAAATCCTCGTCAAACTCTTTGTTATATCAGAAATTGTAATGTCCTACACATTTAATAATGGGTCCAATTGCATTTTTTGCATTGATCCCTAGTCGATTTAACTGTTTTCATACAATAGTTTCTAATATAAAGTGAAGATTATCGGTTAAACATTTGAACAATTTCTTATATTCATTGTTGTATAAAGTCAAAGTTTGAGCTAAAGCTACCTACTTTGTGGGCTAGATGCGTTTATTCATCAAGTCAACAAACAAAACAATAACACCTACATTTTTGGTCCCGATTACACGCCATAAATCAAACATAACTGTGATCGTGTTTCCGGTGGCATTACTAGGAGTTAAATATTAGTTTGAGCAACATTAAGATGTTAGTTGACCACACCTGTAGGATGTAATCGTGGTCAACTGAAATATTAAGGATGTTATAAATTAATCAAAAAAAAATATTTTCTTATAATTTTTGACTACTAATAAATTATTATTTAATTTAATAAAAAATTATTTAGCATTTTTAATTTTTTATTATATATCTAAATATCTATCTGTGTCCTGTTGAACAAAAAAAAGAAAAAAAATTAAAATAAATTTGTTATTAATTTTGTCATACGTAAATCTCCGTACAGTTGTTGTAACGTATTTCAGAATAAAATTTTATCGCCTCCGTGGCGCAATTGGTTAGCGCGTTCGGCTGTTAACCGAAAGGTTGGTGGTTCGAGTCCACCCGGGGGCGTAATTTTTTTTTTTTCAATAATATATTTATTTTTAAAGATTATATATTATATTTTACCTATAAAAATTATTAAATATAAATTATTAAATATTTTATCACAATTGAACTTTAAAGTACGGTTTACTGATACAAGTGTTTTAAGATTTATTATAAATGTATGATAGTTACACAATGTTATATATGTTTATGAATTGGTAAATTGACATTGTAATATGGCTCTATGCGCCGATCTTGAGGTGTAAGGTGGGTTAAAATGATGATGTTAAATATTTTTTTAATTTATTATTTAATAATGAAGTAAATAATTATTAGAAATGAGGTGAAATTTAAGTTAAATATGGAAAATATAACTATTCTGTTCGAAAAACTAAAACATAACATTCATATATTTAATATTGTATAATAATTTAATATATTTTAAGTCCATGTTAGCTGCTTTCATTAGTACCAATTATCTTTAGATGACCGACGTGAACCTTAATCAAATCTTCATATGACTACTTGCTTACTACTCAATTCAGGCACTTATCATCGTTGTATTCTATTTTCATATCTAGTTCCTATTTCACATTAGTACCCCGATCGAGTTATAGTTGTAGTTTTCTTTTAATCTTCCCTATAACGCAATATACTTACCTTATCATTACCTTATTTTACACTGTTTTAGTTAAATCGTTTATTCAAATAAAGTCCCTACTTAATTCTTATCAGTCTATGGAACAGCATATTGTCGATGTTTTGTCAGCTTTTTAATGAATATTTTTCACAAATTGTAATTATTATTTATAATAAAACTTTCTTCCTGAAAAATTATATTCAAAAAGATTATATGTCGATGATAAGAAACTAACAACAGGATAATAATTAAGAATTGCGAAGAAAATATATATTTTTTATATATTTTTACCTTAACCTATACAATAATATTAATATTATAATGTTTATTAGAAACTCCGTATCATGATGATATATTATACATACAATTAATTATGTTTTCTAAGTTGCTAGAAGTGTGCTAAATATGCTAGAATCGTGTTATGGACTAATTTCGTGTATTTATACGAGATATTTGCATTCACATCATAACAACATTTCATTGAACTTTATTTTACTTGGAAATATAAAGATCCAACAACAACAGCACAGAAATGTGACAATAATCATTTCATGTTGTATTACACATGTATCGATTTATGTATATATAGAAATTTTTTCCTGCAATATGGTGGGTGGCAAATGTTACGTTATTTTTATATGTAAATAATTCTGCTCCAAATTAATCATTTCCCCGACAATCTCAAATGTTAGGACTTGGCAAGTTTTCGCATTAATTTCAATAAATATGTTTCATTTATTCTTGGTACTTATTTTGGTTTTTTTTCTGTTTTTAGGTAAATATCAGCGAATTGGATCCAAAATTAGCATATCTACAAATAACACATGTTACACCATATTTTTGCAAAGATGAATTAGAATGTCGTCAAAATGAATTTGAACAAAATCATGATATTGATACATTTATGTTTGAAACACCATTTACACGAAATGGTACGGCAAGGGGTTTAGTTGAAGAGCAATGGAAACGACGGACTATATTAACAAGTAAGTGTTATCTATTGAGACACTGACTAACATCCTGCGGCTGTACCTATTCGCCTGATTTTCATTTTCTAAATACCACTTATCAATAATAATTATTATTCTTAACACTGTTTTTTCTTTTTCTTTATTTAAACAATTATAGCTAATTATTCATTTCCATATATTTTAAAACGTATACCAATCAAAGATAAACAATCAATTGAATTAAGTCCAATTGAGGTAGCCATTGATGAAATGCAAAATCGTGTTGCCGAATTGGAAGAAGTTGTGTTGCCACCTATTGATGTAAAAAAATTGCAATTACGTTTACAAGGTAGTGTTGCGGTTACTGTAAATGCTGGTCCACTAGCCTATGCATCAGCATTTTTAGATCCAAAACTATGTAATAAATATTCGAATGGAAAAGTTGAGGATCTTAAAGAAATATTTAGGTATAATTTTTAATATTGAATACTACTACTAAATATTGTGCACTGCTATCAGTAATTAATTATAATTTTCAGAGAATTTATTCATATATGTAATACAGCATTGCAAGTAAATGGTCGTATGATTTCAAATGATCAACGTGAATATCATTCAGCACTTAAAGATAATTATCAAAAATTATGTTCAGCATTAACAGATTTACTTGATGAATCATTTCTACCTGTTGATGATGATGGTAGTGGTGGTGGTGGTGGAACATCAGCTCATCGTAATAGTATAGCTTTATTTAGTGCTATTAGTGGCGCACCAAATAATTCAAGTAATGCCTAGAATATTATAGTAAATTCATTAGGGATGGCCAATTATTTGTTCTTTTCTTTTTCTTTATTTTTGTTCACAGTATAAATGTTTTTATTTCGTTTTGTTGTAGAAGTGACATCGTGATATATAAGTAAGATCCAAAAAAATTAATAATGAAAAATAAAATAGAACATTTATATTTTTAATAATCACTCTAATGATTAGAGTCATTATTCATCGGTTAAATAATTGTTCAATTTAGATATGTGTTTATTTGTTCTATGTATAAATATTTCTAAAATAAAGTATTTTGCTTTAAAAATGACACTGTAATTGGGAAAATTAATCATTCATTGCCTTGAAAAGCTGAATGACAAAACAATTTACCTGTTAAATTGTTTATTATATGGATTGGGTTTGATAATTCAATCTTGTTTCTTTTTGCTGTTTAGCATTTACATAGTGAATCCAATTATTATATTGGTTCAACAATAAGTAATTCAACAGGCAGTGGATGCTAAACAATAATTTCATTATAATATTTTTCATATATACAATTGAACAAGGAACAAATATATAATCTCACTGATTGTCTTGAGATGGAAACAATTTAGCTGTGCATTGAGATCCTTTGCGTACACTGTGTAGAATATTAGTATATACTAAATTAATGCAATAGTTTTTTTTCTTTTTGAATTTGTTAACTGTATACATAATAGGATTTATGTCTGTTAATGTTTATTCATTAAAACGCACAATTTTCCAAGTATTTAATTAAATATACTCGAATAAAAATGATGTATATATATATATATATATAATAATTGTTAGAGAATTTTTATAAAAAATAAAAATAAAATAGTAGATAGAAAAAAGCATAATTAAGATAAATTATAAACAATTTTATTATTATTTTTTATTTCTTTTAATATTTTTTTTGTTAAAAATATATGTCTGAGAAAAATAATTGTTTTAATCTATTTATTTACGTTAATTTATTTGTTTGGTTTTTTTCTTTTATGTTTTACAATTATTTTGCATTGTTGTTATATGTTTAGTTTTGCTTATACAATTTAATCATGAAAATTATTTTAAATGTAAAATTGTTCCAATGCTAATATGTATTTAATTATCCACATTGAAGTCTGTTAAGTTGATTTATTAGGATAACTTAATACAGACGAGAATACCTGCTTATGATTGAAAAAAAAATGTAAGCATATTTCACGAACACGCATTAAAGATGACGAAGAAATCCTTAAACTAAATGGTTAAATGGTCAAATTCTCACCTATTGAACCATTTAATTGACGAACATAATTTTGCTGGATATTTATCAAGGAAGAAATTGAATGTGACAGAGTATAATTTGTCCCCGTCATTATTATTTATGAATATAAACAGTCTTACATTTTAAGAAATTTTTTCTATATATCAAGTGTTCAAATTAATTTATTTGCAGTATCAAATATTCTCGTATTTATATAGATTCGTTTGTAATTAGCGTTTACTCGCAATAAGTTATCAAATTAAGTTTAATAAAATTATATTGGTTGCTTAGTAAATGAATTTTCAGTATAATATCGCAAGCATGACTATGTGAGACTATTGTTTGCAAATATAGAAATGATTTTTTCAACATTACAGTATTAGTATTATTAGTATTAGAACTGTTATTATAAAAATATTTATTAAATGCATTTTTCTTTTCTATTTTGCGATTATAATTATAATTAATGTATCAAAGGAACGATAGCGAATAATAAAAATAAATTTTTCAGGTTTTTATACAATTTTTTATAACTTTTTTTAAGAAAATATGCCATATAATAGAACATATGTGTAGTTTCATTGTCAATTTAATAAAAAATATATAATCAAATATTGATTGTTACTTGTCTAAATTTATTAATTGAAATTCTTACAATTTACTTAAATAATTTTAAGTATTAAAAAGAAATTCTAAAATCACATGTAGAAAACTGATTAAATGTTATACTGTAATATAACTAGAACTTCATATTTAAATTCTAGAATCAAAATAGTAGAAATAATAGAATATTTATAATGACTTGAGTAGACACCACATAATTACAGACATTTTTTCTTTTAAACGAATAATTAAAATTGTTACTAAATTAATAAATAAAATTTCTATAACTAAATAAATGTTATCCCACAATCTAAAAGTTTGTTTTATTTATTGTTATAATAATGGAAAACGTTAGAGTCTTAGTGTGAAGAATAACTAAGGTACAAAACTCTATCATTTACAGAATTATCGTAATCGTAAGTATCAACTTAAAATTTTAAACAAGAATTCAATTTTTGAGGATCATCTCTTTTTCTTTTACCAGTTAAACAGGCAACTAGCAATGCTGCCTGATTGTGCATATATACAAAACATACGCTAGGATAGCATGCATCTTTCTTTCTTAAACGCCAATCCTCTATCTTTAACCGTTTACGAGATATTTGCATTTTAAATTCAAAAACGATTTTCTGAAGATTATGTATTCCTGATACAAATTCACAAATGTAGGAAAATATACATTTGTGAATTTGTATCAGGAATTCATAATCTTCAGATTT
>JANSTX010027212.1:0-14860 GCA_027564355.1 Penthetria funebris | reverse complement strand
AATGTATATACATATATATATATATAAATGTATATACATCTATATAGCAACTTCCTGTGTACACAATAAAGTATGTTAGGATTTGGTATTCTATAATATTCTAAGTCATCAACCAAGTACCCTTGTGTCTATCATTGTTAAACTTTTGGTCTATTCGATTCAACCAAATGAATATTGACAACTTAATCCATATACCAATGGTAGAGAAATAAATGTAGAGAACAACAACATATTATATTACTCGTATATAGGAATTGAAAAGGAATACCCTAATACATAGCTGTCATTCTAATTGATTTATGCTGAACAAAAATAGTATAAAGTAATATAAATCTTTGCTTCTAAGTTCTAAGTTTTAATTACATTGATATATAATTATTTATAGAATATACAATTGAACTTAGTGCTTTCGTAGTTATATATTATTTATGCTCTCGTATATCATGTACGTTCGGTAAAATTGAAAACTATTTAAATTTTTAATTAACTGGGTTTATACTTTCTTTGAATTGAGGTTTATAATATACTCGTACATGGAAAACAAAAAAGATATTCATGATAGTACAGAAATGACCTAAGGAAGTTCAGTAAAATATAAAAATATATTGAATATATTTTTTTCAACTACTATATTCAATTTCAGGGTGGCACCAAATGAGCATTGTAGTTCTTGTAATTGAAAGGTTATTGTTCATATTTCAATGTACTGATTAAACCATTAGAGTTGGAAGATTATGTACGATGCTCGCATAAGAAAATTAATGGAACCATAGTATAACATCATCTGAACCTTTACGCCTCGAGGTCGCAAATGGCGGCATTACGATGTTAATTTACATATAACATAAAAATTAAATTCAAATAACCAATAATTGAAATTTGCCAACTGGAGAATATGGGATCATTCATAATTATCCAGTTATACATTTAAATATTTCAATAGAGTGGTGCATGAAACCTCCTCAGCTACCTACTTTGTTGTTCAGTTGCTTTTTCAACTACATTATCACCATCTTCTTAGCATCGATCACACGCCATTGCTGTGTCATATACCGGGAGTAAAGGTAGATTAACCGGAGGTAAAGATAGGTTGATCAAAATTCAGTGGAACGAATATGGTAAAAGAACTTTATATTTAGATGAAAGTATTTTTGTTCTCGGAAAAGCTGAGTCACTTTCATAATTACAGTTAGATGCACTCAACAAAGTAACTCACATCACGACAAATAGGCATTTTATAATCGATTATCACGATTTTCTTGAACAAAACAATTCACAATTCTACTTGATTTTCTATTTCTTACAAAATACATCATATAATAATTCGGATGAAGTGGAGAAACCAATTGTTATATAATAGATGCGAACGTTTACAATGAACATTATGTAATGGTTGGGCAGACTGCGAAATACATTGATGTTATTCGATAACAGAACGATGAGATAAAACAGCAATTTGCAGATAATTTAGGATAATTTGAGAATTGAGTATAATGTTAAAACTATCTGTGTAAAAACTGATGAACATTAACAGCGATATTTATCGTGACTTGCAGCATAGAACTTTTTGTGCTGTATTTGATATACATGGTGGTGTTAAGCAGAGGATTATATATTTTGTCGATATTGCTACTCATCTTCAATTAATTTATGAGAATGGCAAACAATAAACACCAGACAATTGAAACAAAGTTATGGAGACATTGTTACGATTGATTAGATATGGAGTAAAGTTAAGTTTCTGGAAAGATTACTTAAATCGTGAATACTAACGTCTATATGTTGATTAAATCCAACTGAATTCAGTTATTGTGGTTAATGTGGTCTGAATATGGACATGATCATGGCTTAATGTACACGATTAAAAACCAATCAGTATGTTTACTTAAAATATAAGAACATTTGATGGAAAATGTTATTATTCAAAATAAAAAAAATTAAATTTCTCTTTAGGGTAACTTTCTACAAATAGAAAATCCATCATATAATAAAAAGCTTTAATCCTAAGTACTTCAGTTTTTCCCTCAATAAATAATTTAATCTATATATGCTTATATATGGAGCTTATATTATAAAGTATTATATAAAAAGAATAAATTTGTTATTCATAAGAATATATTGATATATATATATATATATATATATATTCTTAGTTATTCTTAGTCATATATACGAGTTGGTACATGAATACATTCTTATATTTCACACATTTTCTATTAAAAAATTATAATTTTATACACTTTTCGTAAAAGTCAAATATGTTTGTCGTTTATATCTTTTGCGAGAGAAAATCCATTTAAACCACCAAAAAGCTGAAAATAAAGAAAACGTTGAAAAGTACACGAAAACCGGAGAAAAGGGAAAATAAAGAAAAAACTTTAACTTCACTTATTTCTTCTTCTGTATGGATTATATTATGTGTACCTGTATTTATTTATTGATTTCACAGGAAAACCACAAGGGAAAACAAAAAAGGATATATTTTATTGTATATCGAATATCAAAAAACCCAACCCCAAAACCCCCATTCCCACTATAGTATTCATGTTTCTAAATAGAAGTTATATGTATATGTAAAGTATTTAAGGCAACGTATATACATTCTCGTATTTCCATGTATCTAAGCAAATAACACCAACAATATGTATTAAAATAGACACCATTCGATATAATACCGTCAGGCATGAAATAAAAACCGAAAGTACAAAATTGTAAGGGTTTTGTCGCATAATTCACACAAAACCATAAAAAAAAGGAATTGGAAATTGGAACGACTTAAAGAGAAATAGTCAGGGTACTAAACTAAAAGGAAAATATATAATCGAAAAAATATGATAATATATTGTATAACTATACGTTTAACTTCCAATGCACGTTCCAATACTTAATATACTAAGACGAATAGTCCTTTTTCTTTCTCAGCTATCCATCGTCCATATATTTGAAATTGAGGCAAAAAAGAAAAAAAACCCCTTTATTATTATTTGATTTAATTGCAAATAAATCAATTAGAAAAGTTTTATCGGAAAAACTCTTTTATTTCTCTATTACCCATGTAAGTAACTAATAATTTACAGACTTCTGATTAATTCTTTAAACGTTCTGGATTTACTTATAACAAACTTATGGAGATGAATAAAAAGTAGTTTTTCATGCACAAAAAAGAAGCAAAAAATCATCTTCTAATTTCTGTAATCGAAGTACGAGGAAAATGAACTTCACATTTTCTATTTTACTTTCATTAAACTTATATATTATAGTAATGGTTAGTGTCGACTGTATAGAGTATATTATTTTCAAATGTATATTTTGTAGTAAAATGATAACATAAATTTTCTTAAGTCTATCTATATTATGTACTTTTATACGAGTTTCGAGTATACCAGTATTTAAGGATATGCTTAAAACTTATCCTTAATGGCAGGACATAGATAATAATGTGACTAGATTTTGTGTTTACCATACACGCACAGATTTATATTATTTAATGGATGCAATATAATATATAAGGAAGGTTGGTTATTCCTTTAAGGTTTTAATATTATTGTCTTTTTGTGGTTACATTGGCAGTCATAAAACGAAATGAATATCAGTTGTCTCCTTCAAATGTACAAATGTATATTTAAATGGAGTAGAAAATACTCGTCTATGCTCCTACGAAATAATAATTTGAAGTGTTTTAAGATAACGCATTCATACAATTAACATAATATCTTTTGTGACTTAATTATTGTTCTAATTATTATATAATTTATATTTAATTGTTTCAATGAATGTGAACCATTTTTAGGATCTTATAATTTTATAATTACCAATGGTTATTCAAATTAACTGATCATACATATATTGTGTACTTCTTTGTTTTAAATTGTTTTAATTTTAAGATATCACATTAAGAAATCAAAACCATGCTCGCCTGTTACACATTTGATGATTTTGAGATATTTTGTTAAGATGTTGAAAGGTGGTTTTTTAAAATGATATTGGGTTATGAATTCCTTATACAAGTGGCGATTTTTGGTGAAAATCGACATATTTTTCATACTCATACACATTGAAACTTATCGTTTGGGTTTTAAGTTCTAAATTATGCTCGCCTGGTAGGTGTGCTGATTTCTGAATAATTTTTATAGATTGTTGTTTCGTTATAACGATTTTAAAATATTTTGTTACAACGCGAAAGTGTTTTTCTTCTTTTTAATGGCTTATGGATTTCAAATACAAGAGGGATCTTTTTAAGAAAAAGTGACTTAATTTTTTTACACTTGCAAATACAAAGTAATATATTTTATAAAAATTAAACCGACATAAAATTACAAATTACTCTTTAAATTACTATAAAGCCACTAATGGTAATCAGTTATAGCAACCCTGACATGAAATTCAATATTAGTAAGTATTTTTCGGTGACATGGGTTTCACTAGAATAACTGTATTGCAAGCATAAATTTTTATCAATCAAAGGTTTTGTTTACGTATAGAAATCTATTCCTTTTCGCTTGTTACACATTTCATGATTTTGAGATATTTTGTTATTTTGTTAAACCTGGTTTCTTGAACTGATAATGAATTATGAATTCCTAATACAAGTGACAAATTTTTCAAGCTTAGGAAGTGCACTAAAAGTTAATCAGCAGCAAACGGTAGTTTAAAGGGTAACTAAATATCATTTCAACATATTGAATTTATTTTGTAGAAGTTTAATGTGGTTCATACGATTTCAACTATTCTCCGAATAATATATAAACAAATAGACACTCCTTGATGTAGTACAGCTGGTAAATTAACATAGTTCATTTTAAAATTGCGAACACTTTTTTAAACAGCCATTTGTATACGTAATTCGATATCTATTTCCAATAATTGCCCAAATTTAAAAAAATCTTTGCTTCACCTCATACCGTCTGGTATGTTGTTTACCTTTATCATAACCCAATCTAACTGGAAGAGGAAAAAGATTGGACCATTTAGTTATATTATAATGGTATATCTAACTATGAACATCAAATAATTTAGAAAATAAAATAAACAAAGTATTTTTTCACAGATGTTTTTATTCAAATGTCAATGAATATCGGATAATATTAAACAACACTTCAAACCTGAATTGCATGAACCAATGGGAGATGCTACTGTACATGAAATTAAACAAATGGTTCCAAAAATATCACTTGGGCTTAATCGGCATGTGTCTCCTTCATCTGAAAATTAAATTTTACAATATTGGCAAGAAATGGCATTTGTACATAAATATAATGATATTCTTTTAATAACTTAAGTTATAGTTTGTATAACATTTTTATCATATTTTACATTTAATTGGAATAATTACATAATTTAGTTAATATAAATATTTGCGTACATACCTCCAATTTGTTCTGATATTCCAAATAATAAGCAAATTAGAACCAACTTTTGTAACACAAATTTGAATATTAAATACATTTTAAAATTATACAACTATATAAACAACCTTCTTAAAGAATTATTTAACCTATATCTCTTGGCAATTATTTTGTTCATACTACACAGTGCATTGCGATTTGCATTTTATATAACTGCATCTTCATTCGACACTGTTATGAAATCAAGTAATTCTTGTTTAATTTAATATAATTTTGAAAATATTTCATAGTCGTTATGCCTCCTATAGCATAAAAATTAAAAGTTGTTTTACTAAAACTATAAATACATTTAAGTGATGACATTGAATAGTCCAATTGGGTAAATCTGCTGCATTTGGTATTATTGAAATGTTATATGATCTAATATACATTAAGCTGGGTCAGTACCAGCATGACTTACACATACTAGCCACAGAGGATAACTTAGTAGCCTTGTGATTTGTGAAAACAATAACACCAGTAGATGTAGATCTTTATATAAACGTTTTCATTTACCCGATTTTCACTCAGCCCAACACTGAGAAGTTTTTATCTTTTAAATTCCTGTCCCACCTTCGTAAGCTTGAGGTGCACTTGATCAGTAATTCAATTCATCGCAATTGTTGATCCTAATTGAATTCTTATGAAAATCTTCTGCAATTTTATTATAATAATTATTTCATTATCAATTATATTGTCAAAGTTAATCCTTAATTTTATGTAGTATTTGTCTAGATTGTCTGTGCATCAATTCTATGTTTCCTTGCCAATTTTGAATTTTTTTTATTATAGTGAAAGCTAGTTGGTTATCTGCAATTAAAAGTTTTTTTCTTTAAAATTAATTTATTTCCATTTCATTAACTTCATAAAATGTTCATTATTTAATTTTCATCGACAATCATTAATGGTAGGGAGTTTTTTAATTTCTTGACATTAAAGGTAGTATATTGATTTTGATATTATATTGAAATATATACGAGTATTACGTGTAATTACATAATAAATAATATACTTTATAACATTGTTTTTTTATTTCTATTTCAGTCTGTTTTACTCTATCAAGTCCAGTAAATTTCAAGACTTTCAGTGGAAGTAGTGGATAAATCCAGAATTAATTAAAATTATACATAACGTGTACATCTCAACTAAAACATAATATAAATCAACCACATCATAGTAAACATTAAATGGATAATTTCGTATCGAATGTGATGAATGATCGAATTTCAAATAATGCTATCAATATTTGAAATGATTTATGTGATTACTCTGAGCAGTATCCTGGTTACTGGTTAGATGACTTAACATTACCCATTGAAATTTGAACATTTTGAATCAGTTATCAAGATATATTCCTGTGAGCACTCTTCAAGTCACTATAATATTTAAAAATTAATTCATCTTAAAATTGTGTATTCAAGTATTATGAATACCATCCACCTACAACTATTGAAATACTAAACAACCTGTTGTTTTGGTAATAACTTTTCCATTTCAAATGGATTACTTTTACATTGATTGAA
Source organism: Penthetria funebris (assembly GCA_027564355.1). Classification (NCBI taxonomy): domain Eukaryota; kingdom Metazoa; phylum Arthropoda; class Insecta; order Diptera; family Pleciidae; genus Penthetria; species Penthetria funebris. The sequence continues at coordinate 7,953 of JANSTX010027212.1, read as the reverse complement.
CCACATACCTATTGTTGATTACAATCTTTGAACGATAATTTATAATCATTGTATGTGGTGAATGCGACAAAGCATTATATTTCTCTGCTGCTATATGATTATTATTTTCCTTAAAAATTTTCCATATAATAATAATAATAAAAATAAAGTTAAAGAAAAGTGTATTTTAAATTTGAAAAATCTTTGTTCGCTTATAGAATAAAATATTTCATATAAACGGCATATACTTGTATACTCGTAAGAGGAAAAATAGAATCAACCCCTTGCAACAATCATAATTTTCTTTAGATTTTTAAATGAAAGTGCAGGATAAAACTGACATATTTTTCATAACAGAAGTACATTGTTTTATATATTGTACCACATATATACACAATGAGTATATTTCTATAACATAATAATATAGTTTGTGGGGCTCTGACTTATTATTAAAATTATTTCCTTAAAATTATGAACTTTTCTGTATAAATAAATTGCAGCGAAAAATGTTATAGAAAATTTAATAAAACAATTATAATTGTTTAAGTCAATCATCTTTATTTCCTGTAATTATTTTCAGGAAGTAAGAAAAATTCATTTCGTTTGTTACGGAACATAATATAGAAGAAGCTAAGAATTTATTTGAATATTAGGTTTTGTTAATATTCCGATCAAGGATCAACAATAACCGTGAATAGAAGTTTTGTGCTAGCTGTCGAAAACGTAACTAGAAACCAACTCCATCAACCTTTAGGCTACAGTTACATAGTTATCAAAATGCTAAAACACGTATAAAATGCATGAGAAATAAAGATTGAGACTAATGTGGTATACAGCTTAAGATGATGATGATGAACAGATTCATTGGTGCATTTTGCAACAAATTTGGTGAACACTTCATTATTTCATAATTTGTAAAAGCAACAAATGGAATATATAGTGATGATGAGATCAAATATAAAAAGTATAATTTATAACAACAATACGATTGACCAAAAAAATTTGGGAACGTAATATGTTCCAACGTACTTTTTTCGTAAATATTGTAAGATGATTCATGAATATTGCATCAAGTTATGGTAAACTTAAATCATCGGTCACATAACACTTGATATGTTGATGACATATTGCGTCAATATTTTGGATCTTATACTGAATAAAAGGAGAAATTGATAAATAAATTGTAAAGGTTACACCAACCATCTTTACATCTACGCGGTGTTTTTTGACAACCTAAAAAAAGATCTCAACAACAAACTAGGTAGCTGGTTAGTTATGCACCACTCAAGTGAAATATTCGTTAAACATGACTGATAATTATGATTGATTCTGAAGTTCCGAATTGGAAAATTTAAATTATATATATATTTGCATTCTTATTTAATTTTACCTATGCATTAGAATTGAAGGATTAAAATAATGAGACGGTAATGATAGTCATAATCCTAGATCGTTAGATGTTGTTCAACGAAAATAACTTGTACATTCTAAATTCAATTTTATGTCTCGATTATTTATAATGTATAGTTTATGCCAAAACTATTTGTACACCCTAAAATGTGGTATACCAAACTGTCGTCAATGTTAATCCCTTTTAACACCAAGGGTGTAATTTTGTATAGTATTCATATCCTATTATTTAAATAAGAATAATTAAAAAAAAAAAATTTAATATTAAATTCAAACAAATAAATTTATATTATTTGTAAAAGTTTTCCAGTGTTTAATTTAAATTTACTAATATTTACGATGTATTGCATTCAATATTACTTAACTTCTTGTTTCGTATATATATATATATGTATATATATATATATATATATATATCCTATATCTTAATTTTCTATCCAGTAGTTTCAGTGTAATGCTAAAAATTAATTAATTTAAATGCTAAGATAAAGTACGATTAAATCAATGTGAAAAATCTCTGTTTTTCACATCACCACTTGTCTTATGGGTTGTACAGTGAACACGAAAAACATTATGATATTTTGTGGTTTAGTTTCTATATAATCTAATAAACGATCGAAGACAAAAACAAATTAGTTTTATACCCAATTGGCAAATCAAAAGAAATCAATTACACAGTTCACAGGAAACCATGTATTTTGTTCAAAAGGAACCCTCTCGGTTTATTTTTCATTAAATATCTAACCTTTACATCATTCGAGGAGTTGGGCAGTAGCACTGTATATAAACATATATATATATATACATATAACCAATATAGTACTCAGCGATGCGTATCTAATCAGTTCATCTATGGCTACTATAGGTTTTATATAGTGGAAGTTGAGAGGGTTATTTAAAGGAAAGTTAAATCTAATGCAAACGAGTAATAAAATAAAATCAGATCAAACATTATTTGTTTGTATCTACGATGAAGGTACAAAATACAAGTATGTATATAATTTTATTTCTAAGATTTTATATTAGACTCTTCTGTATAAAATCGTATTTGTACAGAGCCTGTTATACGAGCACATACATCTATGTAATAATAGTATAGCAAAATGTTATATGATATCATCGCATATCCTTCTATTTAAGGAAAAACTTGTTGATTTTTAATATACCATTACACTACATGTTTACATGTTCAATATTCAAGTAAATGCTATACATAACATAAAGATACTATCAAAAATTTGTTAAAATTTAATGTATTTTCATTAAACAAATTGATTTTAATTAAAGTCAGATATTTATCAGTAAGAAATAAAAGAAGTGTTTGCATAATTGGGCTAATATCAAATATAAATGTCTTCCATTATTCTTATTTGACTGAAATTTGTACATAGTTTCAATTTGTGTGTAATTAAGCTACATCAACGACATTCATTCTAACTATTGTTTATACGTTTTTAGAGCAGATCTGTTCCCTTTAATTTGTGTAAAGTCGCTTAAATCTTTATAAATAAATATAATATTTAGTTATTAATTCTTAAAACCTGAGGATTTATGCACTACTCTATTAAAATATTGAAGTGTATAAATGGATGATTATAATCGATCTTATCCAGTTGGTAAATTTCAATTATAGTTATTTAACTTCACATTTTATGTTTTTCATGTATATTAGAAACAGCAAATTACCATAGTAATGCTGCCTTATGGTGAAAAGTTTTATGTGATGAGCTATAAATTCAACCAGATGGAATCACCAGTATTCACAATTTCTTGTCATCATCACTGTATTTATACGAACTATACAATGTACCCTAGTAATCAACATGTTCTTTTTAATACTTTTTTCCAAAACTAATCAGATCTTGTTGCGAGAAAATGTTATTGTGATCACTAATTAGTCGTATTTCACTTAACTGCAGTTTTAATTGCAACAATTTGTGCACATATGTGGTACATTTGAAATTAGTTTAAACAATTATATAATAGTTAACAGTTAACAATATTCAGCTTTTCTTTGTTGCATGACAACAAATCAACATCGCTACAATAATGCAAATGACTCGGCTTTTCAGAAAACAAAAAGATGGTATCTTTCCTTTGCTTTTCTTATCATGCTTTTAAATTTCTGTGCCGCACATGTGCCAATGTAATCTTTTCCAGCATGGTTTCAACATTCGATGTCCCAAACATTCTACTATTGAATTGTTTCAGTTATTTTTAAACTAATTTTCTCGAAAGCTGTCAAGCTGATGTATGTTTCTACAACTGATTACAGTCAGAAAATTCTCAAGTGTAATGTGTTGTTAGGCAACTTAGTCTGATCAACTTCAAAGGAAATAGAGAAGTAATATGAAATGATAATAACATATTCTTGGTTTGATTAATATTAGAAATCTACTTTTCCCTTTTTGTATTGTATTAAAATTTAACATCATTTTGGATTGTTTTTTTTTATAGAGTAATTGCAAGGAATATTGTCATTCGCTAAAAAATACAATAAATTTAATCTAATAAATCGCATAAATTTGGAGCAAATTTATAGATAAAATTTATACGTTTAATCAATAGTGCAGTTTTAAATAAATAATTTCATTTAAATCTTTATAGTGATATCTATTTTAAATTTTCCAAAAGATTTACAATTTCTGTATCAAATAGTACACTCTGGGTTATACTACCTTCTAGGTACAATAATAATAAATTGTCAAGTGTAATATTCATTGGCCATAAATTCCTAGATCCAATCCCTGAAGACAATACGATAAAACTAAAAGTAATATTTCCAATAGTTTTCGCAATAACATAAAGTTATAGGGAATGAACGTAAGGAAGAACAAAGGAAAAAAAAGCAAACAAAGTTTACAAAGATATTCAAGGATAGTATTGAATTGGTACCATATAATGTATTATTATCCATATGATATTATACTGTACGAGTATATGTGATAATATCCATAGATCTTACAATGCAATAAAATTATACAAAAAACGTACGAATATTTTATGTTCTGCAATTTCTAAGATACGTGTGTAGTATTATCGTTTTTATTCTATGAAGGACTAAAGAAAATATATATATCGTAAGTACGTGGTTTACGAAGAGGACGATTTAGCTTGAACTTTTGCCTCTTATGAGCATATACACCAGCAGTTCGGTAGTGTAACATTTAAGTTAAAGTGGAAAAAGTTTGTTTAGTTTCTGTTTTTCTTTTATTTATTTTTTGTTTTTATTTTTGTTTTTTTTTTTTTTTCATTTCGTTTCATCCTTTGAAAAGTTTTCTACTTACTTGATATATTTACTAGGATAATGTGTTGTACTGGTTATAGTTAGACTTACAATAGCGGGTAAAGTATATATCGCATCATGTATGAAAAATAACATACAATATCTTCAATAGAGTCTGACTCATACATAACATTGCATATAAATTCATATATGGGGCGGTTAAATGGTTCGTTGCATAACTACAAATATTACAAGCTATTTCATTCTATATATTCAATTTTGAAGGAAATAATATAATTTGAAAGCCGGAACTAAAATGAATGTGTCAGACACTTGACAGTTATAGTGCTGGTAAATTTAATAACATACTAGTATGTACGAACGTATATATATATATATATATATATATATATATATATATACTAAGTAATCCTTCTATACTGCAAATATATTCAATATATATCAAACTTATAAAACTAAAACACAGTTGTTTAAAATATAATTAATTAGTTGTCGTATTTAAAGTAACTCTGCTATACACGATGATGTTAAACAGTAAAATTAAAAAATCACCATTAACTGATCATCAACATATGTAGTGAGTATGTCGACAAAAGTCATCCAGTCGACTATGATAAAATCTTGAGCAAATAAACATCATTACAATATGAAGTGCAGTAAAGTTAACAAATCGGTGATAGATGAACATAAAATTTGGAGAATAAACTCATAAGCGATGAATTTCCAGAATTTATTATACATGTATCAGATTCACTGCATATTTCCTCGTCTGACATCAAAGATAAGTGTTCCCAAGCGCATATGGCATATAGTTGGTACATTTTCCTATATTTGTGAATTTGTATCAGGAATTCATAATCTTCAGATTTTTTTATAAAATTTAAAATGGAAATATCTCGTAAACGGTTAGAGATAGTAACATTGTGTAAACAGTAATATACGTCCTAATGCTTACTACATTTTGTACACATATGCCAGATATTCTGCAACAATATCTAGTCTGTAAAATTTAAAAATATCATGCTATTACTAAGATTTTAGCATCGCTTTCAATTGCCAAAGATGCGCAACGATTTTCTGCATATTTCTTTCTCAGACACGAAAACTCTATCTTTAACCGTTTCCGATATGTTTGCATTTTAAATTAAAAAAGATTTTCTGAAGATTATGAATTCCTGATACAAATTCACAAATGTAAGAAAATATACCAACATTTTTATCATCAATCACTAACCGTTGACGAGATATTTCCATTTAAGTATTTGATAAAAAATGTTGGTACATTTTCCTACATTTGTAAATTTGTATAAGGAATTCAAAATCTTCTGATTTTTTTTAAAATTTAAAATGAAAATATCTCGTAAACGGTTAGAGATTGGGACATTGCGAAAACGCTAAAATACGTACTAATACCTACTACATTTTGTACACATATGCCAGATATTCTGCAACAACAAACAGTCTGTAAATTTTAAAAATCTCATGATATTACTAAAATTTTTGCATCGCTTTCAATTGGCAAAGATGTGCAATGATTATCTGCATATTTCTTTCTCAGATACGAAAATTCTATCTTTAACCGTTTCTGAGATATTTGCATTTTAAATTAAAAAAGATTTTCTGTAGATTATGAATTCCTGATACAAACTCACAAATGTAGGAAAATGTACCAACATTTTTATCATCAATCACTAACGAGATATCTCCATTTTTGTTTTTGATAAAAAATGTTGATGCATTTTCTTACCTTTGTGAATTTGTATCAGGACATCATAATCTTCAAAATCTTTTTAAAAATTTAAAATGAAATATCTCGCAAACGGTTAGAGATATGGACATTGTTTAAACGGTAAAATACGTACTAATACCTACTACACTTTTAACACATATGCCAGATATTTTGCTATAACATTTAGTCTGTGAATTTAAAAAATCTCATGATATTGCTAAAATTTTAGCATAGCTTTCAATTGCCAAAGATGTGCAACGATATTCTGCATATATCTTTCTCAGATACGAAAACTCTATCTTTAACCATTTCCGAGATATTTGCATTTTAAATTAAAATAAGATTTTCTATAGATTATGAATTCCTGATTCAGATTCACAAATGTCATAAAATGTGCCAACATTATTATCATCAATCACTAACCGCTTACGAGATATTTGCATTTTTATATTTGATAAAAAATGTTGGTGCATTTTCCTACATTTGTGAATTTGAATCAGGAATTCATAATCTTCAGTTTTTTTTTTTAAGTTTATAATGCAAATATCTCGTAAGCGGTTAGAGATACGGACATTGTGTAAACTGTAAAATACGTACTAAAAGGTATTAGTACGTATTTTACCGTTTATACAATGTCACTATCTCTAACCGTTTACTAGATATTTTCATTTTAAATTTAAAAAAATAAATATGAAGATTATGATTTTGAATTCGTGATACAAATTCACAAATGTAGGAAAATGTACCAACATTTTTATCATCAATCACTATCTGTTTATGATTTATTTCCATTTTTGTATTTGATTAAAAATGTTGGTACATTATTTTACATTTGTGAATTTGTGTCAGGAATTCATAATCTTCAAATTTTTTTTTAAAATTTAAAATCAAAATATCTCGTAAACGGTTAGAGATACAGACATTGCGAAGACAGCAAAATACGTACTAATACTTACTACATTTTGTACACGTATGTCAGATATTCTGCAACAACAATTAGTCTGTAAATTTTAATAAATCTCATGATATTACTAAGATTTTAGCATCGCTTTCAACTGCCTTTCTCAGACACGAAACTCTATCTTTAACCGTTTACGAGATATATGCATTTTAAATTAAAAAAAGATTTTCTGAAGATTACGAATTCCTGATACAAATTCACAAATGAAGGAAAATGTACAATACATTTGTGAATTTGTATCAGGAATTTATAATCTTCAGATTTTTTTTTAAAATTTAAAGTGGAAATATCTCGTAAACGGTTATAGATAGGGACATTCTGTAAACGGTAATATACGTACTAATACCTACTACATTTTGCACACATATGCCAGATATTCTGCAATAATATCTAGTCTGTAAAATTAAAAAATCTCATGCTAATACTAAAATTTTAGCATCGCTTTCAATTGCCAAAGATGTGCAGCGATTTTCTACATATTTCTTTCCCTGACACGATAACTGTATCTTTAACTAAGTACGAGATATTTGCATTTTAAATTAAAAATGGGTTTTCTGAAGATTATGAATTCCTGATACAAATTCACAAATGTAGGAAAATGTACAGTTGTGAATTTGTATCAGGAAT
>JANSTX010027211.1:21785-32406 GCA_027564355.1 Penthetria funebris | reverse complement strand
AAGTAAAAGAAAATAAACAATACCATCAATAGTCAAACATAATTCCGAGCGGTCAATTGATGATACAACCGCCGCACCAATGAATAACTTTACAAGTTATATCACCATGTTAGGTGATCCATCGGCTAAAGATGAAATAAAATTAAAGGTCGCCCAAGAAATAAATGAACATTTTGAATTGATTACCCAATCTTCTATGGAATATCAAACATTTCTAGAACATGCTATGCCAATTTTTATACAAATCTTACAAGACGGTGATCCACATTTTATTTCCGAATATAATATACAACAAGTAAATATTATTATTATTTTAAAAAAGAATATCAAAAAATCTGAATGTATCTTATTTTATGTAAACAATTTTAAATTTAGGTAAGAAAACTTATTCTGGAAATGATTCATCGATTACCAACAACTGAATTACTTCGACCATATGTAAAGTGTTTGTTATCGTTAATGTTAAAATTACTACAAATTGATAATGAAGAAAATGTATTAGTTTGTCTAAGAATTATTATAGAACTTCATAAACAATTTCGTCCTGCTTTTAATTTTGAAGTAAGTGTTATTAGTGAAAAATTGAATGCTTAGAAAAAAATTGAATATCATCATATTATTATTACTATTTTTAGATTGAACTTTTTCTAAAATTTGTAAAGTCCATCTACTCTGATTTACCAAAACATATGGTAAAAATTTTTGAACCACGTACTCAACTAAGAGTGAAAGACATTAAAGATATTAAAGATTTAAATATGGATCAACTGTTAAATGAGACGTATACCATAACGCCGATTATAACTGAAAAAAAGACAGCCGATGATAAAACTGTAACTGTAATGTGTTTTTGTTTTTTTTTTTTTTTTTTTAATTATAATATAATAAAAAAATGTAATTGTCTTCCTTTTATCTTACAGTATAATTTATTACCTAAAGGTATTTTATCACTTAAGGTACTTCAAGAATTACCGATTATTGTTGTTCTTATGAATCAAATATATAAACAATATGTACATCAAGAATTATGTGAATTTATTCCATTAATTATGAGTACTATAACATTGCAACCATCAATATTGTATAAGTAAGTTTTTTATTCAATGATTTTTAATAGATGTAATTATTGTATATGGTGACAAGTCGAGTGGCCGACTATCATAGTGGATAATCACCCCATTTTCAGCTTCATGTGTCATAGGTATCTCTTGATCACGATTTATGTCAGTAATGGCGTGTGCTCGGGACTGAAAAAATTGTATGGTGTTAATGTCGTGTTTTTTTTTTTTTAATTCTGAATTCTATGTATTTTTGATGCTCGTTATGCTTTTGCAATGCAATACAGTTGTCATATTGTGGTGCGTTTCATTGGCTCTAGCTAATAGTATTGTTATTGTTTTATTTGCCTGAGAATCCTGCATTCACGATCTATAGCATTACGTAGACTTTTTTTTTGTTATATTTATGAAACATCTTCACGATATATGTCGCCATGCTTAAAAAAAATTATTAAATATCAACCTTCTAATAAGATTGGTGATAGAATCTTATAAATTATTCTTTAAATTCTTTTCTAATAAAAATTTTTTTTTTTTAGAGATTCATTGTCATTTTATAAAGAGGTTTTTGTTGATTTTATGGCTGCTCAAATTAAAACGTTGTCATTTCTTGCTTATATCATACGTTTCTTTTTAGTAAGTATTTTTTTTTTTATTGTTTTAGAAGTTAATAAAAACATTTTTAATAAACAATTATTTTATTTTCTTCATTTAGGATATTATAATGCAACATTCTACAGGTTTTACTTTTTTCTTTTTTTTTTATTTTAATTTGAATACGAGTACTGAGTATGATAAAAATTACATGTATTTTATATTTTAGCTATGGTCAACGGAATACTATATTTACTACAATCATGCCCTAATGAAGTAGCACATTTACGTAAAGAGTTACTAATTGCAGTCAGACATATTCTAGCAACAGATTTACGAAAACGTATTATTATTTTATTTAAATCTAATAAGTACTCACTAAATATTGATAATATTTATTCTGTCACATAGAATTTGTAACATCAATTGATAAACTATTCGATGAAGATCTTTTACTTGGACATGGATTTACAACGCATGAATCCTTACGTCCTTTAGCATATACAACATTATCAGATTTAATTTATCACATTAGACAAGATTTAAATATTCATGTATTAGCAAAAGCAGTAGATTTATTTTCAAGAAATGTTCATGATGAATCACTACCAACTAGTATACAAGTTAATAAAAAAATAAATCTTTTTAAAGATATTTAAAAAAAAGAAAACAACACGATATATTTAATAATTTTTTTTATTTTAATTATAGACAATGTCTTGTAAATTATTATTGAATTTAGTTGATTGTATAAGACAACGCAGTGATTTATCTTCATCATTAGCACGTGATTTATTAATAATTATGTTACGTGTGTTCACATTAAAATTTCAAACAATTGCTAAAGTGCAATTACCTTTAATGATGCAAAAATGGTATGCATTTTTTTTTATGTTAAATGTATTATTTGATATAATTGTTTTCGTATTCCTCTTCAAATAGTGAATATATTAAGCAGGACCTTATAGATTCGCAACAACAAAGTTCACAAATATCCAATAATTTAAATAGTATAATAGTTGATAATACTCGTGAACAATTAACAACAGTATGTTGATTTTATTATTTTATTATATTATATATTGTAATGTATATTTTTTTTTTGTTTAATTATAATCATTTTCTTTATAGGAAATATTTGCAACAGAAAAAGTTACAAAATTATGTAGTGTTAGTTTGACACCAACAAATAATAATTTAAATGTTGCAGAATATAAAAATTTAGTAAAAACACTAATGTGTGGTGTAAAAACAATAACTTGGGGTTGTGCAAGTTGTAAGGTGGTAACGCATTTTAATACAAATTTGTGCTTCTAATATAATAACGAAAACGTACGTTTTTTTTTTTTTTTAATAGTCACCATTGTTAAGCGATACAACAAATAATATATCCAGACCAAAACAATTTCAACCCGAAGAAATATTAATATATATTGATTTAGTACATTGGGTATTAGAAGCTCTTGATATATTTACAATTAATATACCAAATACAATTAGTGGTGGTCAAAATAAAATCGCTAATCATATGCCAAGATCTAAAGAGGAAAAAGATGTATTAGAACTTTTCAGTGGAGTGGTAAGTATATCTATATTTTCATTTAAATTATGACAAATTTTAGAATATTTATAGCAATTTATAATTGAAATAATAATAATAATAATTTATTATTATTATTCAATTATTTATTTACATAATTGCAATATATATATAATATATTTTTATTTATAAAATTTCTTAGTTTCTTATGATGGACAATCAGAATTTTCAAGAAATATTTGCGTCAACAATTGACTATATGGTCGAAAGAATTTATAAAAATTCAGCACTTCAAGTTATTGCAAATTCATTTTTAGCAAATCCATCAACATCACCATTGTTTGCAACAGTTTTAGTTGAATATCTGTTGGAACGTATGTTGGAAATGGGGTCGAATGTTGATCGTTCAAATTTATATTTACGACTTTTTAAACTTGTATTCGGCAGCGTCAGTTTATTTCCTATTGAAAATGAACATATGTTACGTCCACATTTACATACTATTGTAAATCGTTCTATGGAATTGGCAATGATTGCAAAAGAACCGTATAATTATTTTCTATTATTACGTGCACTATTCCGTTCAATTGGTGGCGGCAGTCATGATTTATTGTATCAAGAATTTTTACCACTTTTACCAAATTTATTGGAAGGTTTAAATCGTTTGCAAAGTGGTCATCATAAACAACAAATGAAAGATTTATTTGTAGAACTTTGTCTAACAGTACCGGTACGATTGTCATCACTTTTACCATATTTACCAATGCTTATGGAACCATTGGTATCGGCATTAAATGGTTCACCTGAATTAATTAACCAAGTAAAAAATTAGTATAGTTGTTTTTTTTTTCATATATTTTAAATTTTAAATTTTTAATTTTCTTCACATAGGGTTTACGTACACTTGAATTATGTGTTGATAATCTTCAGCCAGAATTCTTATATGAACACATACAACCGGTTCGTGCTGATCTAATGCAATCATTATGGCGTACATTACGATGTAAAGATAGTGCTGCACAAGTGGCATTTCGTGTACTTGGTAAATTTGGTGGTGGTAATCGCAAAATGATAATTGAACCACAGCATTTAAATTATTGTGCACATCGTGATACACCAAAACCGGCAATTATTGCCCATTTTCAAGAATATAATAAACCAATTGAATTTCCCATCGGTAATGTCATTGAAACTGCAATAAATGCATTAAAATCAAGTGCAACCGATTCATTTTATTGGCGACAAAGTTGGGAAGTTATTCGATGTTATCTATTGGCATCATTATGTTTAGACGATGATAAACATACATTAGAAAAATTATTGATGCATTCGAGTTTTTTGCATGATAATAATATCATTAAAAGTATACCGTTTCATCAATATAAATCACAAGATTTATATGGTCGACAAATACATCAAACAGCATTAAGTGGAATGTTTTTGGCTGTTGCCACAAAAGAATTACGATCTTCAGTTTTACCAACAATGGCAGCTATTATAAGACATTATACAATGGTGGCTGTATCACAACAAGCTGGACCATTTCCATATAAACATAATCATTCTAATAATAATGAAAATAATCAAAATAAGAATCATAATTTAGATCCATATGTATTAATTGATGCATTGGCTGTAATAATGGGTCATGAAGAAAAAGAATTGTGTAAACCGGGTCACTTTGCTATGGTTCTTATTTTAGAAACGGCTACAAATATAATGGGTAATAAAGAACGTGCATGTCGCTTACCAATCATGCAATATTTGGGCGAACGTATGGCAGCCTTATGTTATGAGAGACCGTGGTACGCAAAAATTGGTGGATGTACAGCATTAAAATTTCTTTATCGAAATATGTCAATGCATTGGTTGTATCAGCATGTATTTGTTTTTCTAAAAGCATTTATGTTTGTTATAATGGATTTAGCTGGTGAAGTTTCAAATGGTGCCATTGATATGGCAAAAGATAATTTAGATAAAATGCTTCGAATTTGTGTGGTGACGACGGCAACAACAGTTGAAAATGATAAGAATAATGATGATGATGTTGATGTTGATTGTCCTAAAAATGTGGAATTGATTACAATGCAACATAAGGCAATATTTGATTGTATACATGAATTTGTAAGACAAGTGACAAGTCCAAATAAATTAGTTCGAGAAACGGCAATGTCTTCATTATGTTTAATTGCCGAATTACAATGTAAAAGTGTTACTGATATTATGGATAAACATCGTAATGTATTAGTTGATATTATACCACCGAAAAAACATTTATTACGACATCAACCGGCTAATGTACAAATTGGATTAATGGATGGTTATACGTTTTGTACAACATTAAGTCCAAGATTGTTTTCAATTGGTGAGTGCGATTGCTTTTTTTATTTAAATAATTTTATATTTATTTTAAATTTTACATTTTCAAATATGTGTACTTAATCGTAATATTTATACGCACAGTTTTATGATCTTCTCGGTAATATAGAAAAATATTGAAGGTGTATACAAAAAGACAAAGTGATCAGCTTCATTACACAATTACGTTCAATATATGCCATCATTCTCTGATTTTTCTACAAATAATATTATTTTCTCAATAAAATCTGACTGTTTTGAAATTTTTATTAACAAAAGAAACTATTTTTTATTTTCTTTAATTTTTATATTAACTAGTTTTAATATGTATATTCTTTTTTACAGATCTCACAGATAATTATCATAAAATATTTTTTCATGAATTACTTACAATATGTGAAGCTGAAGATAATGTTCTCAATAAATTAGATTGTTTTAAAAATGTTACAAATTTGGTGCCGTTACGAAAAAGTGCATTAAAAGCATTATCAGCATGTCATTATATAACAGAAGAAACGTGGCGCAATAAAATACTGACAATATTTTTAAAATCTTTGGTAAAAAATAATATTGAATTGCAAAAGATTGCATTTGAATGTTTAAGAAAATTTCTTATTAGTGGATATAATTTTAATACTGAATTAGTACTTGTAAGTTATTTATTGTGAGCTGAATGTGTACATGATGTGCACGCAATGTGCAATAAAAAATAATATTTTATATTCAATTAGATACAAATAGCTATGCAACCATTAAGAACGGCATTAACAGAAGTGCGAAATTTAACATTAAATGATATTAGACGTTTATCATATTTAACAGAATTATTTCCCTATATGTTTCATGAATGGGAACAATTATTACATCTTATTAAGATTTTATTGAAAACATCAGTTTTAGCAAATAAAGGGCAAAATTTTCTTAGCATTTCAAGAAGTGGTGAAACAGAACAAAAAATTACTACAATTTTGGGTATATTTAATAATATTCCGTTAACAGAAGTTAATTATATTAAAAGTTTGTGTCCTTTGATCTTGCTGATAGAAAGGACTTTAATGGTGAATTTATTTTTTATTTTACATACATATGTATATATATATTTCTTGTATGCTAATCGTTATTACCTCTAAGCTATATTGTGCTACTTTCAAAATATTTAGTAAAACTTTGTAAATTGTAGCTCAGAGGTAAAGCAAACACAACACAGCGAGCTATAGTAATACAAATTGGTGTTCAACATTTAATTAGATGTTGAAAAGTGTTATTATATTTAATTTAATTTTTTTTTTTTAGATTGAATCAGCTTGTCCATTTAGGGAACCATTAGTAAAATTTCTATTGAAATATCCTAAAGAGACATTGGATTTATTTCTCAATGATAATTATGTTAAAGATCGACAATGGAATAGGTAATTTATTAGTTTGATTGTTTTTTTATTAAAATTTATTCTTTTCTGTTTTTTTTTTTTTTTAACTATTTATAGATTCACCATTTTTCTATTGCGACACAAGGATGGACAATTATTTAGATCTGTATTGCAATCGAATACATCTAGGCTTATACAATTAATTCTGTGTAACTTTCCGACAATGCAAAGGTAATTATGATTTATAGTTTAAGAGTTGAATAATATATGTTATATATGGAACAGTTTAAATGATAAAAACATTAATGATGGTGATAATGCTAATCGTATATTAAAATTACAATTTCTGTAAACATTATTGCGATCATTGTCGCTTCTAATATGCACATCAAGTGTCAACTAAAAAACTATAAAATTGGTCGATTTTTCACGATTATCGGTCACTCCATTTCGTCACAAATTATTATTAACATTAAATAATAAAATGTTATTACTATTTACGTACTATTTAATTATATAGTGAATCCGTTACATTAGTAACAGACCAATATTATTATGAAGCTCAACGTCAAGGTGTATTAATTATATCAACATTAATTGAATTTGACGAGGAATGGCTATCTACACAAATTGATATTATAAATGCATTGAAAACTATTTGGAATAATGATTTGTACAAGGTATACGAACTTTATCGATTTTTTGCCAATAATTTTAATTGTTTCTTAATTTATTTATAGTATTGTGAACAAAATGTGACCTGTGATTTATGGCATTTAACTGCACGAATTCTATTGAATTATTTTTCAAATCATACCGATGATATTGCTTTATTGTTTATTCTTTTAAGAGCACTGTGTTTAAGATTTATTCCTGATTTTCAGGTAAATATAACTTTTATTTTATTAATATTATTTGTGAACAACACTAAAGTCATATTTCTTGTTAATTAACAATTGTTATAATTTCTTGAATCTACCTAAACTATAAGTTGCCATATTATTTATTACTTCATCAGCCGGAGGGTAATATTATTGTTTTGCGCACTTTAATAGCTATTAAATTGACGTAGCCTCAAAACCAACAATAACATTGAGAAATAACCAAAATATGTACCTATGGTGTTTGATTTTTAGTTCTCTGAAGTGAATAAAATTCAGAATCTCTATTATATGTTTAGCCAAAGCATCTAATATACTATTTTGTGGTATACGACTGAGTCAATCAATTCTAAATATTATATATTTTTTTAAAATTCACATTTCACAGTTTCTACGAGTTTTTTTACAAAATACTGTAACACAAACATATACAATAGAATGGAAACGAAAAGCATTTTTTCAGTTTGTTGAAAACTTTCGTAATCCTAACATTGCTCCAGATTTAAAAGCCAAGGTACTGTAAAAGAACATTAATCCATAATAATGTTTACAATTTTATAATTATTAATTTATGTTTTCATTTATAGACACTAACAACAGTAATAATTCCATGTTTTGCAATTAGTTTTGAAAGAGGTGATGGCAATGAATTGATGGGTACACCACCAATTCCATATCAGGAAGATGATAATAATGTTGTATCAGTTTTTATTGGCAAAGTACTTGATCCAGACAAACCATTTGCCAATGGAGATGCTGTCCGAGTTGCCTTATTACAATTTGCATGCTTACTTGTTGAATGTGCTTCGGAACATATACATGATGGTGATATAAAACAACAGGGAAATAAAGTGAAACGTTTAATGAAATTTGCTTGGCCATGTATATTGGTAACAAATTGTGTTGATCCATGTACACGTTATCACGGTCATCTATTATTAAGTCATATTATTTCACGTTTTGCAATACATAAACGAATTGTATTACAAGTATTCCATTCGTTACTGAAAGGTCATGCCATTGAAGCACGTTCGGTTGTAAAACAAGCATTGGAAATTTTAACACCGGCAATGCCATTGAGAATGCTAGGTGGTAATACAATGTTGACACATTGGACAAAAAAAATTATTGTGGAAGAAGGTCATTCTATGCAACAATTGTTTCATATTTTACAATTAGTGGTTCGTCATTTTAAGGTAAGGTGTAATATAAAAATTAAATTAAATAGTTTTATTTATTGTAATTGATGAATTTTTTGTAAAATTTATAACATCTTATAAATCTGCTTTTGAATGTTATGTATTCTACATACATTTATTGAGTAAATACAGTGCACCTCCCCGCCTGACGTGAGTGTCCGTCTATCGTTGATTAAACTTAAAATTTGATGAATTAATGAAGTATCGATTTTCTATGACATATTTTTAGAAATTGTGACCCTACTGTTTGCCTGCTACATTTTGTTGTATCATCGGTATCCAACTGTCTTGTTTTAAATATACTCATCTGGAGTAAAAGCTTAAAAAATACGTAACATATTCAGTACCCTTACAAGAACCTCTAAATATATATATATATTTAATTACACTTTACATTGCTTTCTATTGATATATGTACAGTTATTCATTTTTAAAATTAATAATTTTAAAACTAATATACATTATACCTTACATTTTATAGGTATACTATCCAGTTAGACATCATTTAGTTCCACATATGATTAATTCAATACAACGACTTGGATTTTCGGCAACTTCAACACTTGAATATCGAAAGTTAGCCGTTGAATTGGCTGAAGTTATTATTAAATGGGAATTACAACGCATAAACGATGAAACATTAGAATATGGTGACGAATTAAAGACATCGAATAATGGTGCAATGAAAAGGACTGATGATAATTTAGATGTAAAATATAAAAAGAAATTAGCAATAACATCAGAAAATAGTATACAATCATCAATTGCTGGTAGTAGTACATCAATGTTACAACAACCATTGCCGAAAATTGCCGCTACTGATGAATCGAAACGCCCAATTGATAAAATTCATTGCGATACAATTTTAAATTTTCTATTCCGTTTAGCGTGTCAAGTGAACGAAATGAATTCCGTAACTGGCACAATATTGCCCGGTGAGAATTTATCTCGGCGTTGTGCGACATTATTAAAAATTGCCATAGAACCAGATGTATGGTTACATTCATGTGAATTAAGATTAATATGGTTAGATAAGGTATTAAATTTTGAACAAGAACAAATAAATTATAGTAATGTATGTACATCACTGGAGTTGCTTACATTTTTATTGGGCATTATGGACCGAGAACAGATTCTTGCAACGATTAGACCATTACATCGTGGTCTATTAGCATGTGTGATATGCACAAATATAAGGGTGACACGTCTAATGCATTGCTTTTTATCAAAATTAATGGCAATATTTCCAACCGATAATGAACATAATAAGGTTGAAGAAATTGAATCATTATATGCAGCAATTAGTAAAATGATATGCGAGGGTTTAGCCGCTTTTGAAAAAAACCCACAAGCAAATCCATCAACATTATTTGGTAATTTAATGATATTAAAGGCGGCTTGCATAAACAATCAAAGTTATATTGATCACTTAATTGTACCGTTTATGAGATTATTACATCGTTTGGCAAAAGAACATATAATTGCGGCAACAGCAGCAGCGACAACAGCAGCAACAACAACAACAACAAAAACAACAACAACATCATCAACATCAACAACAGCAACTACATCATCACCACCAACATCAACAACATCGTCATCGTCATCATCAACATCAACAACA
>JANSTX010027200.1:0-14862 GCA_027564355.1 Penthetria funebris | reverse complement strand
ACTTTGTAGTGCTCCACTCCTGTAGAGACTTCTTAAATTCCACGTTGCTATGTTGAAATCGTCATCCTTATTTCGTTGCCGGCGTCGTCGTCGTGTAATCCTTAATGTCCGAGGCTGTTGTATGGTTTCTGGAACTTGAGTTGTTTTACGAGGAGGGGTAGTTGGCCGCTCGCTCAACCTACTTCCGTTTCCCTGATGATTCGTAGGCAAATTACCAGGTAGCACTCTTAAGCTTTGCTCAAACTCCGAAGAGAATGATTGCCCAGGGACTACCACGTGGAGGTAGAAAGAGCACTTGATAGACAGCCAGTTGCACGTCTGGACCGCAGTCGCGGACCCAATCGTACCGGTTCACAGACGGCCAAACGCCCTGACTACCTACCCAATCCCCATTTAGAGGAAGATAATTTTTTTAAAAGACAAGTTCAAGTCATAATCCACTTCAGTTAAGATGTCTCTTTGGGGAAACTAATAAAAATCTAAATAATGCAGAAAAGTATCTTACCATAATAGTGTGATATATTATGCTTATTCATCAAAAGTAAGTTCCTGGTTTAGGACAACCTACGACAAACTATCGCCAAGTTATCAATCCGCATTGAACAACCTTCAAATTTAAAAGCCTCAATAAGTGCTAGTATTCCTGGAGACATACATACTAGTGTAAAATCATAATCTAACCAAAATTCTAAATCAACTGCTAAGCTGTTGCCTATAAAAATATATTCATTATCGTTACTCATAATAAAAATTAAGTAATATTTACTTACCTAGATTAAGTTATCTCTGATCATGAAGAATAAGACATAGTATAAAATTATTATAACTTAGAAGCATTTATCTAATCTGATAAAATTTTAAGAATATAATATTTCGATAGATTATCGCAATTTTATTTTATTTATAAATATGATATTATCAACAAAATTTTACTTATGATTATCGAGAAATGGCAGATTAGCATGCAAAAAAATATTTAATGTTTAAGTCTATAATGGCATCAAAAAATATTTTAAAATAGTAGCTTTAAAACATCGCCGGAATCAATGCTAATTTATGAAAATGAATAGATAAATTGCACATGAATTCACCATCAAGTTTTGAGCAGAAACTACTTTAAAATTTAACTTAAATCACAACAAAGTTTTTACAATAATTTGATCCCATCGTAAAAAATCGAAGTGGTGTATTTTTTACTGTATTCAGAAGTATGCAATATCACGCTCAGAATTAGTCAGATATAGTTGAATAACTCTTGGTGATATTCGATCATTTACATTAAATTATAATAGTTAAATCAAAATGCAAAGTTTTAAATGATATTATATTCCATAGCTAATGAGTGTGATGAATGAATCGATAAGCATCTAGCAAAGATATATTTCTCATGAGGTCACCTGATACTAAATTTAAAAAAAAAGCATTATTTTTCATGAATGGTAACATATACTAGTTTCACTGTGGTCTCACTGTAAAACTTATGTGATCTCGCTATAAAATTTATGTAGTACCTCTGTAATAGTTAAGTGGTTTACCAGTAAAACTTATATGGTAGCATGATAAACCTTATGTGGTTTCACGGTAATAATTTGTAGTATCTGATACGTATTCTGCTACAGGATTGAACACATCATTTTTTATACCTTGAAGCAAAATCAGTTATAAATAAGTATTTTTTAAATAGGACCTAACTTTTACCTGATTACCTGATACTAAATTTTCCATATATGGTGGAAATTTACTACCTAGACACAATACAATATATATTTTTTTAAACCCTGCATTCCTAAAGTAAGCAAATAACTTTATATTTTCCTAACATAGCAATTTCCCGTAATTTCAACCTATACTTATGGTCTCATCGTAATATTTATACAGTCTCATTTTAATACTTAAAGTATGGTCTAACGGTAATAATTAATAGAAATAATATGTTGCGAGAACTATTCAAATGAGGTACTTATTCTACTTCAGGATAAAAAACATTTTCTATAACCTGAAATAAAACTGTGATAATTTTTAAATTTTAAACACCACTATTTTACGTTCATGCCCGCCGTGACATAGGTGGTATGACGGTAATAATTATGTGATCGTGCGATAATCCTTATGTATTCTTTCAAAACGATAAAATTTTAATGAAATTGATCCTGTCTCGCGTTATTGTCTCTATACCCTTTGCTATTTAATTGATAAAATATGTCAACCGGACTCCAATTCGCGCACACATCTTTCCGTAAATATAAATAAACTTTCAATGAACATTCGTCTTCGTCGCAAGTTATTAATCATCTTTTTTTCGTCAATAAATTGGATCCTGACAATGCTACTCATTGCTTCTGTAATTCGGAAAACATTTATTGACAAGTACGGTGTTGGTTTACTTTTGCATCATCGATTTGAACAGATAATTCATAATATAAAATTACTTACAGTATCTTTCAAATTAGGTAATAAACCACGGGAAGAAACTGAGTCATTCTATGATGACTTGTAGTACTAGTAGTACTAGCTTTTCATCTAGCGACATAATTATTTGAATGGAAAATTTTGTATTGAATGGCCTTAAGCAAAGATTTAACGAAGAAACATTAAAAGAAAATGGAGAGGCATCTAAAAAACTAAGATTTGCGATGAACAGAATGATTTCAGAAAAAACAGATCAACTATTGATTACGACAACTTGTGTAGAAGCATCCAACTTAACGATATTATAAGCATTTTAGAAGAAGCTAACATTCAGCAAAACAGAACTGGTCTTATACAGCAGACAAATTTTAACAACACAATGCGAATTACAGTAAATGGAAAGCTGAAAAATGGAATACCAATATAAACTGGAATAGTTTGAGCCCGCAATGATACGTCCAAAACTAAAAAACTTATGAGGACAACAGAAATTAAGTTCCTACGTACTATTACCGGTCATCCATTCAGAGATATAATCAGAAGTGAATGGCAAATTCAAGACATAGTAAAATGGACAAGAACCAGATGGCGTTATTGAAGTATTGGATTGACCATGTTGATAGAATTCCAGATAATAGAATCGCAAATATTGGCAACGAAACAACACTCAGCAGGTAGATCATGGCCTATAGCAGAGGCCTCCGAAGAGATGGCGAGAAAGTTGGATATCCGTATGTTAAAACTAATTTGTTAGAAAAACACTGGTCTATGACCTAACGAAAGAGGAAAAAGAAGAAGAAGAAGAAGACGAAGAAGAAGAAGACGAAGAAGAAGAAGAAGAAGAAAAAAAAAAGAAGAAGTTGAAGAAGCAGAAGAAGAAGTAGAAGAAGAAGAAGATGAAGAAGAAGAAGAATAAGAAGAAGAAGATGAATAAGAAGAAGAAGATGATGAAGAAGAAGAAGAAGAAGAAGAAGAAGAAGAAGAAGAAAAAGACGAAGAAGACGAAGAAGAAGAAGAAGAAGAAGAAGAAAAAAGAAGAAGAGGAAGAATAAGAAGAAGAAGAAGACGAAGAAGAAGAAGAAGAAGAAGAAGAAGAAGAAGAAGAGAAGCTTTGCATTTGACAGAAAAATCACAACCTGGTATTGTACAGAAAATTTGGCATACGCTACATACTGAGTCATATGACAAGTACAAGATTTAACATTGGTCCACACAAAGAGCACAACAAGACTTTAATGATCATACGCATGTGATATTTTCTGATAAGAAAAATGTTTACTGTTCAATATCACATAAACAAACAAAACGATTGTGTGTGATGGGCAAATCCAGTAACAGTTTATACAATCGAGTGTTGCTATAGGTAAACAAAGCTGCAGCTTCTTTGACATTTGCTCGTTTCGGTCGACCATGAAGTTAAGGTGAACCAGCAAGTATATCAATACAAGGTACACACAAAATATTTGGTTTCAACTGTTGGAAATTTCAACAGAACTCGACAAACATCATTTTACAGAACAAATTTTGCAAGACTTGAATCTAATGAACTTCTACCATATGATCAAAATATGAGAGTTTTGAACACATTGAAATCATCATTGATGCTATGATTGGCACCAGATATAACCATACCGACCAGTACCATTTTTCTCATGGAATATAATATATATTTTCAAACAGATTCATAATTTATGAAATTGTTGCAATTGCTAATACTTTGCATATGGTATGAACCCTGTATATACAAAATTAAAGTAAAATGCACATGCAACGATAATAAACAATCCTAGGTCAACAATAAGATTATATTTTATAGGATTAGGGATAGAATAATGCAGTCTATATAAATGTCTTACATATATGCATATGTATTTGTCTTCTGTAGCATATTACTTCCTAGGGTGTGTCAGCAGAATCATGCGCTACAACCGAAGTGCAATTATTTATTCGACAACTGTATATATAGTCGTATGCTGGGTAAATTCTCGTATAAAACTTAAAAGGGTTGAATCTGTCTATCTTTTATATGTATAAGCTCTAATGTATAATATAATAATATGAATGCTACCTACACGAGCGTACACTAATTTGATGAATGCTGTTTGGCTCATTGCAATGACGAAAAATAAATTGCTATTTTCAGGCAGAATCAACATAATTTGCGGCCTACATAAAAATGAAATTGAAATGATTTTATCGATTTTCAAATGTAATTTTGTATCCAATAAAGGATTTCATTGGTGTACGACGGTTTCAAATTGAATGCTATACAAGTTGGAATATCTCGAAAATTATGTAATTAAAGAAATTTATATTCACTTTAAGTACAACATATTTAAGGCGAGACTATATACCCATAAAATGTACTGATATTGAAAATTTAATCAAGAAAATTCAATAACATTACCAAATACAAAAAAAAAAAAAATAAATAAAATGAAAAATGAAAAAGAAGTGCTAGTATAAAACAATAAATTCAATTTATTCACATAACCATTTATAGTAACAAATTTAATGAATTATTTTTAATGACGATTTATAATTTGTTTACGGGTTTTTGGTATTCTTCAAAAGAAAAAAAAAACCGATAATACCACAAGAATAATATCGACAAGAAAATTATTACGTTTTATATAATAACATTTTCATTTAATTAAGAAAAGTCTAGCTTCTTATAAGAACTATAGTATTAAATAGGACAGTTCAACAGTTCTGAGGATGTTTGAATTCTGTTACGAAGACAGATTGATAATGAAGGTTCAAATATCAAATCGAAGAGATCACCATGCAAATTTTCATAGGGCAATTATTCTTGACATTTGTGACACAATATAGTCAGAATACCTACCGCCACATTATGAATATCGGATTATTCGTGTACTAATTTTCGACCATTTAACTGCAATAGATCAATTGGAAAATCCGATTTTCTATTACCCTGTGGATTCTGAGTAAAGTACGTTTTTGGCATTTTCACCAAACGGTCACCTCATTGTATGACAATTCGTTCAAAATTCCACTTTCTTTTACTTGACAATTTTGTTCTTCGCCTTCAGATCTGACAGTCTCCACAAATTTTCCGAATTTGTGACATGATGTTATTTTCCACCTTCCCAGTTTCGCATCCATAAAATAGTACCGATAAACAATTAGTTTTT
Organism: Penthetria funebris; assembly: GCA_027564355.1. Classification (NCBI taxonomy): domain Eukaryota; kingdom Metazoa; phylum Arthropoda; class Insecta; order Diptera; family Pleciidae; genus Penthetria; species Penthetria funebris. Next base: position 9,295 of record JANSTX010027200.1, on the reverse strand, counting down.
AAAATGCACAACTTTAGATGTTTTGAAACTTGTATTTCATCGACTGTATTTCACTGGTCGTTTCAATTACGCCCTCAGATCCGCCTCATATATTAGTTTAGATAGAATTCCAAAAATTTCTAGAATTTTTTACATCACACCACACACGATCAATACTATCGAATGCCTGCTTGAAATCGGCAAATAACATATGCAATGGCATTTGCCATTCAATCGATTCATCCTATCGTGCACGATAATAGCAACTATAAGCTTTGTTTATTTATCTAGCTCACGAAAGTATAAATATGCGTTTCTGTACTCAAAATATCACATGTTTAGCCATGAAGTCTGAAATCTTGAATCTACACTTAGGATTGAATGAAAAGATGGAAAATGAAATTGAACCTGAAATAATGTTTATTGTTTAGGGACACTGGTCGATTAATTCGACCTCATGTATGCAAGAGACTTAAGGGTTTTCTTCATGACTTTAAACTACAAAATGTCAATAGCTGGCAAATAGTATCTTTGTATCAGATTCACAAACATATTTAAGTTTTAGCAGTTCCTATCTTAAAACATACTACTAGGCTCGATAAAGAAAATTATGATTCATTGTTTTAAATTAGAATTTTTTATCGAAAACTCCTTCGACTAATAACCGATGCTATAGAAGACGTAGATGTGAATACATATATTGACCGAATATTAACAGAGAAGATTTAAAATGTTCACAAAAAATTAGGGTGTCAGAAAATCCCATCCTTCCGAGCAGTAGCGACAGACAAATATTAGATTTAGATATAATGAATCGGTATAAAATAGAAAAGAACATCTTATGAATATATTGTTTTGACGTGTTTAGACGTTATTCGAATACGCCGATTCATCACTGTTAAGGAAACCTGAATTTAATTACTATATATCCCAGAAATAAAGAAACAGTCGAAGTAGTATATAGCTACAACCTAGTTGAAATGCATCAAAAAAGCTCAAGATGCAATTGCCAATGTGTTACGATAGGTGCTAAGAAATTTAGATCACATTCGGAAGATTAAAAGATTGTGTATCGAGCTATATGTTGAAAAATTAATTAATTATTGTTTTAAAAACTAGTTTATTGTTTTTTTCTTCATTATCAATCGCCCTCGTATAATAATAGACAGTCGTACATTGACACAATATTCAAATCTATGTAGTTACTATTAGTAAAATGTATATATAGTCGAAAGAAAATATCGATTGAAAATTTGCAATAGGAAAATTCATGGTGAATGTTATTAGTACATGTGTCTAGCCTAATCTAGTTTAATAGCACCACGCATTCCATCTGTCCACCCCTATGTAAACGAACATATACTCGTATATACAAGTATGTATGAAAAAGAAAATTATTGATTAATTTAAAGAGTGATTTCATCTCTTGTCCTGGGCATTGGCTTTAAATGGCATCCATCCCTTTATTAGAGAGTCTTTGGGTGAATATGTGGGTAATATATTCTAGTTTAAATCTATAGCCAATATAGCCCAGGCTATTATTGTTGCCAAGTCGATAATAGCTAAGCATAAAATTGGAGAAGAAACTCGTGGGCGAAATATAGAATTATGTGAAAATGAGCATCTGAAGCCCTAGTGAGTTGGGTTCTGACTTTGCGTCAGACGGCCGCCGACAGTAAAACAAAAACCAAATAAATTATTTATTATTGATTATGGTGGAAAAATGAAATTAGTTCACAGAGTGACGGAGTAAACTAGGATTAAAAATAAAATCAATTCAGATTGTAAAATTTAGTAGGTATTTGAATCCACTCCTTAACTGGACGCAGTACCGAGCTAGGAGAGGTGTTAAGAAACAAAATATTCAAGTAGCTTGCATATAGAGACTAAATGGAAAGATTTCAAAGTCAAATATATCCGATGCATTCACAAAGATGGAATTTGGAACAAGGAATAAGGAAAGGAAGAAGAAGAAGTGAGTTCATCTATTGTTTGCAATACAAAATCAAAATAAAATATTTTTACTTACTTTCAATTATTTAGAATTAAGAAAACACATACCTTGCTTTTACCATTTTCTTATTTTTTAAAAAACCTTTTTTTACTAGAATTTTAAATTAAAAAGTTACATGTTGTTTTATTTGCTATAATTTCCATAAATTTCAAATTTAATTAGAAAATATTTCGATAAATTTCCTAACAATAATCATCATCATCAATGTCGACAAGGAGTGCAATGTACTGTTGCAATTTGCAAAATCGCAACAGTACAAAATGTCTCAATTTAAATACAATATAATTTTGTCATTTTAAATTTTAATCATAGATAATTTACTTTTTTAACATTGAAATTATTTTTAAGGAACGGCTACCCTTTTATATATATTAATTCAAAATAATTTTCAGTTGAGGTTCATATAGATTCAGAATAAGGATGGACGCGAAGAAATTTTTTTTTAATATTTGTCTTGAATTCTTTGAGAGAGTGCACTGGAAACACATTTTCATGGAAATTTAGACAAAGATATACGAGATATGAAAGTGTCCGTTTATTCTAAATAATTTATGTATTTAATTTTCGTCTGACCCCCTAAAAATCCAATTCCCTCCTCCTTTAAAACTTTTTTTTAAATTGTTTTTAACGCGGAATAGTTCATATATGTTTACGATTAATTATACAACGTTGTATTTTATTGAAGTAATTGGAATGATGCAGAGGTCAAAATAAAAATATATAGTTGTGGATGAAATGGAAATCTTAATATCATCTGTATCAAATTTGAATTTATCGGAAGTGACGTCATCAAAAAATGGATTGAACACTGCTGCCAAGGTTTTATAATCCAATTCCTCCAATCTTTGTCAACAAGCATAAGATATAAGCGTGTTTCCACGAACTCTTATCGACCAACAGCACCCTGTTGCCTTTTCGGATATGTAGCATTTTTTTCCAATTGTTATTAAGTTTGCACAATAATGTGGAATCATTTCTGTTCAATGAATATGTTTTAAAGCGCATACATTTTTCGTATATTAAATTAATTCTGGTAAATAAATAAGTATTCGTTTCAAGAAAAAATGAATAACAAATAAATTAAGGATATATTGATTTTGCTGCCCAATTCTCCGTGTTTTGATTGTATCGGAATGGACATCAATTCTAAACTATTGTAGTATCGAATGATCACGTATTGGGCATTTAGAGCAATGCGACACAAATACTAATAGTGGAATACGAGTGACTATCTTTGGATGGTTTAGGCAGACAATTATATGTTTTGTATATGAGTAGTGTATGGCCAATCTAATTCGCATCTTTATGTCAATTCAACTTTACAAATACTCATTTAATATGCGTAGCCATATATTGACGAAATTGCTGATATTTAACATATTCTGTCTCATATAGTCAACATATATAAAAATAATACTTATAGTGATTTCCCAACGATTTTTGTGTATTTTATGATCATTGTCACTCATTATGTGGAAAATACTTCAAGATTTTCTGCTTGAAAACAATAATCACTTGAATCGATTTCACGAATCTCATATCTGTATCTAGCAACACTATTCGTGCCTTGTTTAAAATTCAAATCCTAACTGTTTGGTTGTAGCTGGTAATATTGGTAAAATATGACGGTGTATTCTGTATTCTGTCCCAATCTCTTCACTGATGATTCAATGGTTTTAACAATCCTTTTTTTCCAGATTCTGTTCAAATTTTTTTCTCATCTTACTCAAGACACAATTCCTTTCACAAGTACTGTATTCAACTTATAAACATATGGGAAATAAAGTCAGATATTGAGAAATAAATCGCCGTTTAGCTATGTAATTAATGTAATTATCCTTTGAAGTAAGCATCCTTTGTCGAAAATACATAGTTTATAGTTATTTAATACCAATATTATAATTAATTTGAAGTCCTATAATTTTCTCATTAATCATATGAATTTACACCTTGTAGTAGGAGTATTATATTGGGCTATTGTCGATACTTTTATAGAAATTTATTCAAATTAATACAACTATATAGTACATGTATACAATTGTGACGAATTTTTTACGTTGAATATTGTATTGCTGTAGTCCTTAAAAAAACATCCCTAAATCTAAATCCCCTAATATTTCAATTTATTGATTTTTGAATATATACAAGTATCTATACATAGATATTTATTTAAAATAGACCAAATTATAAGTTATTCCTTGTATGACTCTACAATAGTCTAATAAAAATAGAAATATAATTATTTTGTGAATCACCCTCAACATCTAATTTTTCCCTTGTCTGTAAATTTACCCTAGACAATTTTTCTTTACATAAGGAGTAAAGTATGCACTTGCTGCATTGATTCCCAGACATTTACTCGTATATAATCATTTGTATATATACCGGTGCGAGCACTTTGTAGCTAGAAAAAGGGCGAACTTCCTCTTTCTTATACATATATGAGTCAATAAAATATTATATACGACGTTCAAGTACATACATTCATTTAAGAAATCAATAATTTCTCTGAATCATTTCAATTAGGCTGAAAGCACAAAAAAAAACAAAACCAAATTATAAAATGCTACATAGTAAATCTGTGAGTCACCAATGTTATGATATTATTATATGAATGGACTTCTACATAAATATTATTACTTCGACGAAACTTTATATCATTCATAACTATGTGTATATACGAGTACAACATACTCAATAATAAATAAAAAAAGTAATAAATAAATAAATAAACAATTTAAATCTACGTGACATATTCCTATACCCATTACCAAAACTAATTTGCATAACAAACTTGATATTTTTCATTTGAATAGACATTATGACGTGGCGTCAATCTACTACTCCAGATTAGTAAAATATTAATAGCATATTAACGACATCATCATCATAAATATCATTTTTACCTATTCGCCACAAAACCATTTTCGGCAGTATTAATATGTTAATTCGCCACTTACACCACACATGTAATATCGAATGGAGATTCCAGTCAATCATCCATTGATCGGTCAGTATGATATTGCAAAATACGCACTTTCTTCGGTTGACAATTCTATTCATCAACTCCAGATATCTGTCAGTCTACACAAATTCTCGTTTGATATTGTATTTGACCTGATAATTTTTATTATTTACCATTTTAGTAGGTGCTGAGCATATAAGGGCATGCAATCATAAGCTTTTATAATTCATTAGTCGTCTAAATTAACACAAAATCGCAAAATAAATGTATACGCAGTCGTCTCACAGATCATAAATGGTAAAAAAATTTACAATAGTCACGGGTCATTAAGCACATTATGAACTACTACAAATATTTCGTCTGTCACAGCTACAAGCCTTCAAATCTGGTCTATCATACTTGGTAGTTGGTAGTTATGATTTAAAGATAGTACATCGAGAGCTGATTCCAAAGTCGGTCATGCGAATGCCTTGTCTAAGCTTCCACTTAAAGAGTCCATGGAAAATAAAGAAATTTTAGAAGTAAATGCCATCGAGACCATTGCTGATTTTCTACTTCGGATATATATTATTTTTTCAGATCGCTCAATATACAAAACTTCATGGCCAACAACTACGCAGATGTCTACTTAAATTAGACAATATTATAAAGTATGGTATAGTTTAAGCACAGAGGAGGAATGTTTTTTCTATGATCTTCTGAACCTTTACGCCACGAGGGCGCATAGCGTGGTATTACAATGATAATTTACCGTTTCTAATATGCATGTAACATCAAATGTAAACTCAAATAACTGTAATTGAAAATTGACAGCTGGAAAATATAGAATCAATCATAATTATCCAGTTATACATTCGAATATTTCAGTAGAGTGGTGCATAAATCCTCAGGCACCTAGTTCGTTCAAAATCAATTTAACAACCCCTTTATTACATGAAATTTGTACATCGTTTGTAAAAAATAAAAATTTTACATTTACAGCGCTTCGAACCCAGATGCTTATTGTACAAATATTGACCTGTAGCTTTTGGAGGTTTTATGACATATGCATACTGTGGGAAAGTTGGAGACTAATTGGGGCTAAACCTGGAGAAAAAGTATTACCAAAACCAGTGTAAAGTGACGATGGGGGTAAAACGGGAGAACAAAAAAGGTAGAACTAGCTGAAGCGCATCACTCCGATATCGGAGATTCGACTGAGAGATCGATAAATAAGCAGTGTCATTGAGGGAGTAGTAAACACAGGATTGAGTTCATTGAATAAAACACACCAATTTTCATGTGCTTTGTCGATCTTGCACAAACTTTCTACCGAACATTTTAGAAGAAGCTAACATCCAGCAAAACATAACTGGTCTTATACTGCATATAAATGCATCACAAATGAATTACCAATATCAACTGGAATCCGTCAGGGTGATAGTTTGTACCCAGCATTGTTTAATATGGTTATGAACAAAATCATACTGAAAATTAAATCTACTGGAATTGGTCAGAGAATGGGCAATCAACTGATCAGTATCATTTGTTATGCGGACGGTGCTGATTTTATTGCAGAAAATGAGGACGATTTGCAACATGAAAACAAAATCAGTTATTATCTCCAAAAAACAAATAAAATGCAAACTATTGGTAGTGGTATGTCATCTACCAATAGTTTGCATTTTATTCGTTGAGCAAGTTATGAGATTCCGTTACTTGGACAGAAACAAGCAGCTATCAAGATGTTACAGCAGAATTTGGCTATCAAACCAACCAGGCTGCATCAATATCTGGATACCTTCGTGACATCACATGTAGAAACAAGTTCATGTTATTACTAGAAAGCGAAGTACGAATTTATAAAACATGCGTGAGAGATTCTGAATTGTTAAAAAAACACTGTTCTATGACCCAAACGAAAGAAGAAGAAGAAGAAGGTAGCAAACTACATAATGAGACAAATGTAATCACTTCGAGAATATGTTACAAATTCATATAGCAAACTTACCATATCTGAGTATTTACGCATGCAAAAAACTTATCATATCTGATAATAAAACTGTCCGGAAACTGGTCAGTGTACATATTGCTGTATCTCAAATGAGATACAGCAATTCGATATGTCCATGATTGAGTATGTGTATGATGTTGATTGTTCTATGATATGGAAAATTCTTAAAGGCCATGGCACACAGACTAGCGTTGCTAACTACATCGTGCTAGGCTTGGTGATGCATTTGATTCTTTAGTTAGGCAGGGCTGAAATTGATGCGTCTAGTGATATATAGTTCACAAGCTACATATTAGTATTTTAAGGATAAAACAAATGTTGATTGGTTCGTGCGTCGCCTTAAAGTCAGTTATATATTATCCTCAAGTCACAGTGTATGATTCCACTGACTGTACAAACATGTGGTACTGATATGTTCAGATAAAACAACCTTAAACTGTCATATTTTTCAATGGGGCTGAGACTTAAAAGAGACTCAATGTAGCTAATAGTAATACACTGCACAATTGATCGTACGTAATTATTGATCGTACGACTATACTAATAAATTCAAAAACTACGTTACATATTCTATGATATCATATCTCTATTCCCAATGCTGGCCTTGAAAATTTGATTACATATAGTTAGTATTCTTTATCATTCTCTAATTTTAGTCTGTTTGTTGTTTTTTTTCTGGCATTAATGTTTTAACGAACAAAATTCAGTGATGTCATTTTACATGCCATTGGTAAATAAAATATTTAGCATTCATTATTTCCATGTGAATTTTATTTATGCAAAAAAACGATAATTCATGATTAATTAATAAAAAATATAATTTATTATAAAGGATATTATGCAGACATATAAAAGTTCGTTATACGAGTTTTTAGTAAAGAAATTAAGATTTATAATTGAGAACATTTGACCAATTGCCAATTGAACGCTAAGCAGAATTTAACCTCGAGTACCTGCCAGTGTTATCTAATTGTTGGTACAAAACACCAGCATGATGTTATGCTTTCCTATTAACAAATTGTTAAAATTTTCATATTTTGTAGATCTGTATCAGGAGGGCAGATTTTCAAAAGCAGGTATAGTTTTAGTTTACTGGTGAAGCTCCAGCGCCCTTAATTTAATCAACAACTCTAAATACACGACTTGCTTAAATATCTGTGGAACCATTTTTTCGTCATCATTCTTACCTGATGACAACATAAATAAATAGTGACATTGAGGGAGTAACGTTGACATAGAGATGGATCTCATATTCGTTACGCTTAGTCAATGCCATCTATAATATGTTGATTGAAATTAATATCAAGGTAGTAAAATTATTTTAACAAGTTGGTGTAGTATTTGGAAGGTTGAAAGGGTTGTTATAATGATGTTTGATGAAGATGGATTTATTAAAGTTTGATGTTTGAAGTTAGATTGAAAGTAGATACTTCCAATGGGGTAGTATGAAAGCCAAGAAAATTAATACTGTCCTCATAGACATAATAAGCTTCTTTGGTAGTTGCATATCTGCGTGTTCTTAAAGTGAACGATTTTGTTATGAAGGTGCTGTAACTAGTTTTTGGATGAACTCTATTTATTGACACGTTGGTATTCGAACCCTAGTATCACTGAACCGTTTTCTAACCGATTGTAGGATCAATTAGTTTCATTTAATCACTAAAACTATGTCAAAATTATAAAATTTATTTATTTTAACTGTTCATGGATTCGCGGTTATATGAAACGCTAAATTTATTCTGTACTTAAAAACAGTAATTTAACAAGCATTTCTTTTTCGATTTACTTTTTTTTCCAATTTAATGGTAATGATAATATAAATATAACTAGATTTAGTATATATGTATATAATTATTATGATATGTAGTGAAATAGGATCATATTTTAAAGATCATTAATTACCATACAAGTAAGTACATATCTAAGAATGGGAATAAGCTTGAAGCAATTGTTATACTCGTACACAATCGCATAATAAAATTCATTCATTTTTATTTTAATTACATTAAAGAGTTGGTGCAGTTATCCTATACACTAAAAGATTAATTATAATAAATTTAATTACACTTTGTAATTATAATTAATTAAAATTTATAAGTTACATAAGTACTTAACCCACCTTTAAGTCGAAGTGTTACAATCTATATGTCAACCCTCTCCGGCATGTGATAGCGAATAAGAAGATGGTGTAGTGTTGTATTTGTCGGTAAGTTATACGAATAAGAAAATACTAGCTTTCGCCCGCCACTCGAAATTCGAGTGCTACGAGTATATAATATAAAATATAAATATAAAATCAAATTATTAAATAAACAATTATGAAATTTGGATTTATTTGTTGAGA
>JANSTX010027189.1:0-14865 GCA_027564355.1 Penthetria funebris | reverse complement strand
TTTTCTGAGATGTTTATTTCTTGGCGTTACATGAACGGAATCAAATACAATAGACGCTTGGAACTTCGTTCCCAGGGTCTAAAAACAATGATTATATGGTAATCAGCATAGAAATACAATTTAAAGATTACCTTTCAGAATTGATTTTGTTGTGAGTCGAATGGGCTATGTGTCAACGCAAAGAAAGACAAATTATTGTTTCATTTACATAGGAAAACGAAAAACAGAATACGTGATTTGTATACAAGTTATTCGGGACTGAAATCCTAGTCAACTAAATTGGATTCTGAACCCAACTGAGGTGCTCAAATTTCATGAAAAAAAATTAGGTAATGGATTTTCAGATTAATAATCATTTCATGAATTCTTTGGGAAAATTGGAAAACTCTCTGAGAATTGAATACAGATTAAGTATAGTACAACACATCCCACATTTTGTCAGAATAATCATAAGTTTAAAAAAAAAGTCAAAACTATGGACTTCCTGGAAGTTATGACCGTTACCATTCAGTATATTTTGTAGGTTACTAACTTGAAACCATTTATAATTTTGTCACACCAATTACCAAAATAGAATATGTTTTTTTTAATAATTAACGCCAGGAAACCCAATAACGAGAAGATACCAAACTCAATTGCAATTATTATTACTTCAACTAAAATCATATCTTTTCATCGGCGAATATAGTCACTGCACATAAATCGGTCATCTATTGACTTCCAACGTCTTCAATATTTGAAACCAAGATTAGAATGTTCCACTTGAATATTGTAATCAAAAAGCCGTATTCCATTCTTTTCTACCGATGAATATCCATTCTCTGATTAGACTAAATTTATTCACATTTATATGAATCAATATGACGAATACAATTCTTTAAAGCCTTAATGGAAGGAAGTGGTATGGGTTTGATTGAAGCACAGATGTGAATTGCATGCTGACCACGTACCTGTAATAATTTCAAGTGGTAGCCACCGGTAACGTTGATTCATACTAACTATTCAGACACGGTTAAAATTACAGTGACGAAACGGTGCAGTTGGGCGTCCAATTAGGAACCGAGGAGACTGACACAGGTAGCTCAAGAATTAAAGAGGCACAAACTCGATGGTTGAGTGAAATTCGATGGGAGGAAGAATAGGGCTATATCCTTTGGTGAAACCATTTTGTTTTCTGAAAAAACAACTCACATGGATCGCAGCAGTGGAGTGGGTTTATTTCTAAGTGTCTATACAAAGCGTGGTCTTGGCGACTGGTAGCAGATATCAGATCCAATAATCACAGCAAGATTCAAGAGTAGTGTTATATTTGTAACAATAGTTCAGATTTATGCACCTACGCATCGTCTAATGATAAGGAGGCTTTTTATGGTCAACTTTTACACTGCCTTATTAACACGGGCGTACTAGAAAGCAAATAGATCACATAACAATTAGATCTTCATCTAATTCTCTGTTAAACGTTTAACGTTAATTCTCTGTTAAACGTTTAACAACGACGCGCAGGCGATTTAGCGAATCGTTTAGCATGTGACGCCGTTCGATAAGACTAAAACATAGCCGTAGACGTATTGGGATAAGTCGATGAAAATGTTTTGGATGGATTAGTTATGATACATGGAATACAATATTGAGGGTGAGAAACATCAACAGTGCAATTATAATAAAAAACAGCAAAGCGATCAACCAACAAGGCGGGACGGCAGTTCTTAAGAACTGAACGTCCAATTCAATCTCTACTTTACATATTCCAACCATATGGAAAGACGAATTGAAAAGTATTACTTGGTATCACCTTGCTAAACACGATAAACAAAGTTATAGCTATTATCGTGCATACGACTTGTACAGACCATATTTAATACATTACGGATTATTGTTTCCAGTCGATTGAATGGCAAACATAATTGCATACATTCAATAGTATTGATCGTCGTATGGTGCAGACAATTCAAGAAAGGTATGGAAAACTGATGGATATGAAGGTAAATTCTGAACTACATGATATCAGATGCGATCTTTCCGGTCGACTTGAAGATCTTCACTTCGCTGACAACATTTGTTTGCTTTCGCTAACTGAGTCGGATATTAGAGTGAAACTATCAACGTGTGTAACAGCGAGAGTAAGTGACGAATATCATCATCCGACAAATTCAAGTTTACGTCAATAGTTGACTTCAGCGAGAGTAAGTGACGAATATCATCATCCGACAAATTCAAGTTTACGTCAATAGTTGACTGGACGCACATTAAAACGACCACAACCAAAAATTAAATTAATATTTGTTAAGATTTTCGTATCTGGAATCCTTGACGTGGTGAAAAACAGTTATTAATTACAATGGACCAGTGGTAAAATTCAAAGTAAAGTGATGGCGAAAACTGAATGCACTATAAACCACGCGTGGTATCAAAGTTGAAATGATATTGATTGACACTAGTCGTACTATATTCGCTTGAAATAAGAATGAAGAATTTTCTCGGTAATAAACGTATTCGTCTAGGTTTCTGTCATAAACATGTTTCTCTATAGGTCCCGAATTTCAAAAGAATACCTAAAAAGTTTACACGTTTAATGGAGCTTTTTCATTTTCTTTAATTTTTGGTTTTTTAGCAATCTTCCTCATTGTATAGTCTTAGCTTTGTTAATCTTTCATTGAAGATCCTATTTCTTAATGCATTCGGAAGTTGAATTGCTTAAGTTAATGTATGTCATAAATAAGAAAAGAAATAATACAACCACTACACCATGGTAAAGTAAAGTACGACTATAATAAGAAAAATAGATAAAAAAAACCTTTTGTTCTTCTTATGGTTCTTTATTTTTCTATATTTTCTAAAAACAATAAACTCATTACATCATTTTTATAATAAATCAGTGCTCAATCTTTGCTTAATAGGCATTTTATTGTACATAATTTATTTGGAATTTAATGAAGATATCATCATATTAAAGATCAGTGTCTTGGAACGTAAAATGTTCATTAATACAAAAAAGTTTTCGAGTAACAAGTCGTAATATATTAAGATTTACTGGTATTAATCGAAAATATAAATTATAATATTAAAGAATCAAATAGTTCTCGTCCTTAATCATATTGCGGTTCCATCTGGTGGAGGCGTACTAAAATTTCACAAAAGGTGCATTTCCACTAGACGGACATTTAGAAAAATTATCCCAAATCCGGTTCCATATCAACTGTCTAAGTTTCTCTAACAACGATTTATATTTCAAATTTTTACAAAAATATTTGTTTGAATTTTTAGTGGTAGTTCCATTTGGTGGAGGGCTACTTAAATTTCACAAAAGGTGTATTTCCAATAGAGGAATATTTTGCAGTTATCCAGGTTCTAGTCCCATATAAACTGTGGAAGTTTCTCTAGAAACAATTCGCTTTTTATATTTTTGCAAAACTATCTCTTTGAACTTTTAGGGGTAGTTTGATTTTGTGGAAGGGTGCTAAAATTTTACAAAATGTATTTTTCCACTAGACGGACATTTTGCAATTGCAACTGTGGAAGTTTCTCTAACGATTGGTATTTAAAATATTTGCAAAAACATCTCCTTGAACTTTTTGGAACAGTTTGATTTGCTGGAAGGGTGCTAAAATTTCACAAAATGTATTTTTCCACTAGACGGACACTTTGCAATTAACCAGTCCATACCAACTGTGGAAGTTTCTCTAACAATGATTGGTTTTTAAATTTTTGAAAAACATCAGTTAAGCACATCGGTGCTAAATTTTGCAAAAACATCGCTTTGAACTTTTTCGGATAGTTCCATTTGGTGGAGGGGTGCTAAAATTTCACAAAAGGTGTATTTCCACTATACGGACATTTAGCAAAATTATCCCGATTCCGGTCCCATATTAACTGTGGAAGTTTCTCTAATAATGATTGGTTTTTAAATTTTCAAAAAAACGCCTCTAAGAACTTCAGTGTTAAATTTTCGAGAAAATATCTCTTTGAATTTTTAGGGGTAGTTCCATATGGTGGAGGAGTGCTAAAATTTCACAAAATGTGTAATTCCACTAGAAAGACATTTAACAAAATTATCATGATTTGCGGTTCCATATCAACTATGGAAGTTTCTTTAACAAAGATTGGTTTTAAAATTTTTTGCAAAAAACAGCTATAAGAACATCGGTGCTAGATTTTTACAAAAAAACATCTATTTGAACTTGTAGGGGTAATTCCATTTGATGGAAGGGTGCTAAAATTTGATAAAAGATGTATGTCCACTTGACGGACATTTAGCAAAACTATCCCGATTCCGGTCCTATATCAACTGTGGAAGTTTCTCTAACCATAATCGGTTTTTAAATTTTTTAAAAAACATCTCAATAACTTTTAGGGGTATTCCTATTTGGTGGAGTGGTTCTAAAATTTCACAAAAGGTGTATTCCACAATAGATTCCGGTGTTTTTTAAATTTTTGCAAAACCATCTGTTTGAATTTTAGTGGTGGTTCCATCTGGTGGAGTGGTGCTAAAATTTCACAAAAGTGGTTCTCCACACTGTGAAGGGGATTGCAAAGTTAGTCTTGAAAATCAGCTTTGAACTAAATATACGAATATGTGAATAAATTGTTTAAAGTATTCAGCTGTATAGCATGTTTAGATGTTTTAAATATGTACTGCACGCTTTGATATACAATTCTATCAATAATAAAAATCTTCATTCGTAAAGGTCATAATATTACCTATCGTACCTTCGTACCTTATAGAAACCTATTGCATTCAATGAACGTAGAAAAATATACGTTTGGACTATGATTTTTATTTAATTATAACTATTGTTACAATATGATTTCCGTTAAAAACATTTAAAATTAGGTCAATTAAAGAACCATCATCATATACCATTTTTTAATATTACCATGCGGAATGTTATTTGCATTCGCATTGATTATGTAAATTATACTTCATTCATACACATCTTCTTATGGGCACTTTTTTTTTAATAAGCCAAACATAAAATACAAATTTATTTACTATTTTAGGTGCATTACATAAGAAAAGAACATTAAAAATTAAAAAAAAAAAAACAAATTAATATCTTAAGAGTTTATGATTGATGGACGGACGGACGTATTACATTTAATGATGTTGATGTTTTTTTATGGTAGGTATTGTCTTAAAAAAAATTATGAAAATCCTAATTGAGAAATAAAATTTTCGTAAAGGATGAAGCATAATTTTGAAACAGTGGATAGTAATGAAAATGTGTCCATTCCACTCAGTTGAAGGCCATAAGCCACAGATGGAGAACATTGTATTTATTCAGATATTATTGTCATCGTACAAATCTCTTTAATGTTCAATGCACTTGAAGACGTGCAATAATAAAACTTGGGACAACCGGGTTTTCTAATACCGTGCGGTTTCCATTCATGTGCATATTTTGCAATAAAACCGACCCATCACTGTATGATCAATCCAATTCCACTTTCCTTACATGATAATATTGTTCATCGCATCCGGATCTATCAGTCTCCACAAATTATCGTTAGATATTGTATGTGGTCAGAAATTTTTTATTGTGCGCCTTAGGCGTCTATTGACGAAAACTTTAATTACAATGTTATTTGTCACATTTCTAAGTTTCGCAGCCATATACAATAGTCCCGACAAACAATTAGCTTTAAAAATGCTTAACTTTAGAAATTTGTAATGAGCGACAGACTCCAAACATTTTGGCTTTGTGTTTCCGAAACTCTACATATGTTCCAGAAAAACCATCAATTGTCAAAAAAAAAATTCTCTCATTTTTCTAAGCCCACTTCATCTATTTCTTCACAATTCGTTGCTTTGTTAAGTGAACATCTCCTCAATGTACCCAATCTACATTTGTTTATTTTTTGAAACTTGTGAGCAGTATTTCACAAGTTGACACTCATGTATGAACCTTTACGCCTCCATGGCGAATAAGGCGGCATTATGATGTCAATTTATCGTTTCTAATATGCATGTAACATCAAATGTAAACTCAAAAACTATAATCGAAATTTGCCAACTCAAAAATAAAAGATCTATCATAATTATCCAGTTATACATTTAAATATTTCAATAGAGAGGTACATAAATCCCCAGTTACATACTCGTAGTTTGTTGTTAAATTGTTTTCTCAACCAGTCAACAAACATGAGATTAGCACCATCATTTTAGTCTCACCACACGCAATTTCTGACATATAATATGATCGAGTTTCCGGTGATACCGTGTGGAGTTTCAATAGTCAAAAATCTTCCCAAATATTCATCTATTACTTCGCTGCTGACTGCAGGTGAACATCTTATCGATTTACCAATTTTCATCAGTTTCATCTTTAAATTTTTTTTTTTTTTTTATACACTTTGTTATTTTTATATTTTGAGAGTGGAACATTAAAGGTCAAAACACAAAATAATGTTTTAGCTGCTCATAACGATGGATGAGAAGGATATGAACGCGGAAATTTTTGAACATTTGATTTAAAAGCATGGAGGTCGTAAAATTGAAACATATCCTCAGACAGACGGTTCCATAGATGAGAAGTACGCGACATAAACGTGCTCCTAAATTTACAATCGAGTTAGTCGTGTATTAAGTGGAAATACACGAATATTGGACATAATGTTGGCAATCTCAGCAGAACAATCGCAATGATAATATCTATAGAAAAGTGATAGCGTCCCCATATTTCGCCTATGCTGAAGAGAATCTATGTGACCGGTGATTTGTCTATCACCTATAAGTCGATAGGCTCGCCTCTGAATTCTGTCGAGAAAACCAAGTATGGTCGCCGGAGCATCAGCTCGTGTTCCATTAAAGGCCTTATATATGTTTAATATATAATGACAATATGTTCGGAATTAAAATATTTCTTACAACGATGCAGAAATTCAAGCCTTTTGGCCGCATTTTTGGCCGCATTTTTGGCCGCGTTTCTGGCCACACTCAAGATGTGACCATTCCAAAGTGAATTTGAAATGATATGCGTTTTGAGAGAGTTCAGGCCCGAAGAATTTCGCAGCAAATTACAATCGAATTGTATAGTTGAATATTACGAGATTGTCCCATGCCAAATTTTGACAAAAGCTTTGATATATCGATTGCAAGCACCCGAGTCTCACCAACTATGTGCAAACTGATTTTAAAACATACTTGTGAGCTGAATTTCACAAGCAGTTTCCGATTTCTCTATAATATCCAACTCAGTTTTCAAAAGCAAACAAATCTAGTCAAGATCTTCAAGTGGCAACAATATACATCCATGTTTTACACCCGAATGTACATCAAAATATCACCAGGCCAAAATCCTGCCTGTTCCATTTGAATAGTTGATTACAAAGGTATCATTTGAGATCAGCGAACTGTTCCTAGATTGACTTGGACGTTCAGTCCAAAAACAGTGTACAATTACTTTTCCTGCCAGACGGTAATATTTGCAAAAAAGATACGCCTATCCCGTGTGCACTTTTACCAACCACTTTGTTTGGTTGACTATATTGTGTCTGCAGATTCTATTGGTCCATCGCGCATTGCTGTTGTTAATCGCGCTCTTGATGTTTTTCGTACTCATTATCAGATTCCATGTATTTCCACTAATTCATTCCTTCCTTTCATAAATAATGACACCCAAAACATTTTCACCAACTTGTCTAAATGCGTCTGCGACTGTGTTCCAGTCTCATCGAATGCAGTCACTTGCTAAATGGTTCGTCAAATCGCCTGCTAACCGTTGTCTTACCTCTTCATTTCATAGTTTCGCAACGTTTACACGTCTCGAAGTTCTAGGTTGTTTCTTATGTCTGCCGTAGGTTATAATTTTATCTGTTCATTAATCAAGAAGTAGTCAATAAAAGCGTCCGCATCTATATAGATTCGAACGTCTAACAGCGATCTTCACCATCTTCTTTGAATTGTTATGTGATCTATTTGATTTTTGGTAAGCACGTCCGGTGAAATCCGGGTTTCTATGTGAATTCTGTCTATATGCTGAGTCATATTAAATACAATTATAGGTTTTGTTCTACTGCTTAGTTTGACTGCCAAATGGCAGGTTTCTCATATGTTACTTTAATTTTTTGATCTTCAATTTCTACGATAAAACTACATACTGCTGCTACGAATGTAAATTCGCTGATAATGATCTCTTCACGATATTGTACTTAGGAATTAATTACTATTGAAAGATAAAAGATATAAGATATAAGATATAAATTAATATTAACTACAGCAGAGATAAGAGAAACCAATGGATATAAACCACAAAATGTACAAGACTGAAATAGGAAAACAAAAATGAATTGTGCCTATATATTTTAAAGTTGAAGGTTGTTATTATCTGACATCAGATCTGGAAGCGATATGGAAAATAAAAATAAATGTCATTCTCCAATAATAGAGATATGTACTATCATTAACTGCTATCAAAGCATATCAGGGATGATACTAAAAATTCAACAGATTATTAAAATAAAATTCTACGCTTCTATTCATTTTTGTTGTTGAATAATTTGTATTTCTTTTTTTACAGGAGGGAGTGTCGAACTCTAGTCAGATGCATATTTTGCATTCACATTAACTAGAATTCCGCTATCTTCAGTTGATCCTGTTGTCAGCCGCCATAATATCTCATTTGGTATTGCATTTAGCAACAAAATTCATAATATCCATCCGTACACTTGAATGTGTGATAGGATGTTATTTGTCATTTTCCAAACTTCACAGCGAAATACAGTAATTCAAATAGCAATCTCATTTTCCACTTGTAACATCATCAGACTACAATACTTCACTAATCATTACCTAAGTAATCTTTCTAACCAGTCTAAACATGCGTTCAGTATTAGCAAAATCTCATAGCATTTCTGATCTATACATTACAGTAATGTACACTATTTGTCGCAGTACCGAATATTGTTGTGTAATGACGATGGTGTAACCTTCACCAATCTGAATTACAAATTACATGTTATTGTAATTACATATGGACACATTTAAATTACACATCACTGCAACTACAATAAATTCATTAACGTCATCTCCCATTGATTCAATTAGCTTTTGGTAAACATTTTTAATTGTATTTAATGTTGTATAATGTAACGCTCTATTTACAAACAGATTTATAGCATATGTACTCACATTTTCAATTTTGCATAAATTACATCATTACATATTTACAGAGGATTTAACGACGTCATATTAAATTAATTTATTTATTCGAAATCCTCTTTTAATCAGATTGAAAATTATTTTATTGATGGTGGTGGGTGGCAATGAAAATTTTTTTAAACTTAATTAACATTTTTGTTGTAATATTGTTTACATTCGACGTTTAGTTAAAACTATTGAAAATATTTATGCAAATAAAGTACACTATGGGATGAAAATGTAAATAAAAAAAAAAAACAAAGTGATTCGCTCTAATGATCTCGAAATTGAAATATTAAGTTCTGCAGAAAGAAAATTAAACTACAAAATAGACGTATTAAAAAAGTGTTTAAGTATTGTCTGACCTAATAAAACGTTATATCACAATTCCTCAATTGGAGATAATCATGCGAAGACATAGAAATCTTATGAATCAGATACTCAACGAATAAGGGATCAAAGAACGCAAAACATCACTAAAAATATAAATAAAAATAGTGATAAGCATAAAAGTAGTAAGTCTTTCGACTTATAGGTGATGAATGAATGGTCATTTAGATTCTCTTTAGCATAGGCGTAATGTGCTAAAACTCTTCTTTAAATTTTATCATGGCAATTGTTCTGGGATTGCCGGTATTATACCCAATACTCCCAGTCTATAGAATTCACAGTGAAATTATTTTTCTGAGATTGTGTTTCGCATTTACAGATAATTGTCTAAAAAAAACATTTGTTAAATAAATAATCCCATGCACCACTCTATTGAAATATTCAAATGTATATCTGGATAATTATGATTGATCCTGTATATCTACTCGGCAAATTTCAATCAGAGTTATTTGAGTTTACATTTGATGTTGCAAGCATTGAAACGGCAAATTAATATCGTAATGCATCCTAGAGGTATAAAGGTTTAGATGATGATGATGAGAAGTAAGTGACAAATGTTCATTCATCACATAATATGTTACAAGAACTGACAGCCTTCATAGTTCAATATTTTTTTTTTTAAATATAAATACAGATCTTACAATGAAGTGGTAATAGAAATTTATTTGAAAAAGGATGCCGAACTGAAAAAAGCACTGTGTTTTAGAGTAATTAACAGTAATAGAGCTATGGCCTTCTTTTTTTTGAAAAGCGCTTATATTTCAAACTCGAATAAATTGGTCAAGAAGTTTTCGTAATACTGGTTTAATAAGAAACGCAAGGATGTATAGTAAAGAATAAAAATGAGGCATTTTCGTTATATAGAAATGACAATACTCAAAAAGAAACATATGTTTGAACCCGAGAAGCATGCAGCAACTTCATTGCGTATGCCAGACATTAATTCAACAGCAAAAAATAGTGACAGCGTAAAGGACAACAAGAGTTTTTAGTAACTTGTTGACACATTAATTAGATATGGTAAAGACACTCAAAATATTTAAGCATGATGACAGAGCTCGTGGCAGTATTATTAAAACTAATTAAAGAAATTGATTCTCTGACTTTGTGAAAAGGTATTCAAAACTATACTCAACTCTATTAACAATTATTGATAATTTGAAAATTTCACGCAGCCTTGTTGAGATATTGTCATATGCATTGGTGACGGTAATGCAAAGGTTGGTTCGAACCACATGGGATGGAAGTCTGGTATGGGCACACAGATGGTAGGTAATGAATAATGAAGAACTTTTTGCGGAAATGTGCAGTAATCATAACCTTGTGATTGGTGGTACTATATTTGCGCACTAAAGAATATACAATGAAAGTTGGATTTCAACGGACGGGCGTACCAGAAATCAAATTGAACACATAACAATTAGTAGAAGATGGAAAATTTTGTGGTTAAAACTTATGGCAGACAAAAGAGTAACTGAACTTCATAATGAAGAGGTAAGGTTGAGTCGCAGACGCATTGAGACAAGTTGGCGAAAATGTTTTGGGTTTTATTATTTATGAAAAGAAGCAATGGATTAGTGAAGATACATGGAATTTAATAATGAGTAGGATGAACATCGAGAGTGCGATGGATCAACAGAATCTACAGACAAAATATGGTCAACTGGTTAAAGAGGTTGGTAAACGTGCACAGCGGGATAGACGTACCGTTTTTAAAAATATTTCAAAATATCATATCTTACTGCAAATTCAGACAACATAAGGAACACTTAGAAACGAACATGAACCTTCACGTTAAACAAAGTTATAGCTATTATCAAGCACTTCAGGATCAGTTCAGTTTTGCAACCGGGTATTTTAGGTTAAAGGCACGTTTCAGGCCTGGTAGGTCTTGCACATACCTTATCAATACATTACGGATTATTGTTAGATAGTATTGGTATTGGTATGATGTGAACAATTCTAAGTGAATGTGATCTGCGGTCAATATCGTGATTCATAATGCAGAGTTTTACATCGTAGAAGGTTTGGTGATTAATTTTGATGTCGCCACTATTGTTCATGCTCATCTAGGATACGATCAAGGCAAACTATGAACCGAATGTTATTAGATGGGATCTAACCGAACGACTTTAAAATCTTAACTTACTGCACACAAGTTGGTCTGATGTTTCAAAGACGAAACTAGTAAATATTGGTATATCGAGAAGGTGTTCACTAACAGTCAGCTATAGCAATAGATGCAATACAGGATTTCTAATATTTGGAAAATTTTATTCAGAAACAGATGTTGTTTACCGGTACTATTGTATGGCTGTGAAACTTGGAAGATGACAAATGTCATTGTATTACAAATTCAAGTTCAATTCGTGCCTCAAATGTTTACAAAATTTTTTTTTGGGCAAACCCAATATCAAACGAAAATTTGTGGAGACTGTCGATGATATTGTAAAATACGCACTTGATTGGAATCCGTAGTATCTGCGTATGGTAAAGGTCGAGATGATGATGTTTACTATTAGCACATAAATGGGCGACTGCTGATTCGTTTATTAATTATGAAGGTAATATATTGCCCAATTCTTCGGCATTTGACTGAAACATTGTCTTGTATATTCGACTTCTTCGATAGAATTTAATAATGTTTTTTTTGAATTATAGCTGATAAATGTAAATTACTTCTTTCCAATTCCATAATGTGAAATGAACCACGTACTTGAAAGGCATTTTGTGTTAATAAACAGTAGAGGAACACCATTGGGATAACCACATTATAAAAGATAATTTTGAAATAAAAAGGATATGCTATCAGAAGATTCAGAAACATTAATACACTCGTGATTATTTTTAAGTGTTTAATAGTGTTAACCTGTGTGTTGTGGCAATTGAGTAAATGTCTCGCTTTTACTGGTTGAAGTTGAATTGATAGGCAGTTGTGAACACAAAACAGCTATTATTGGACAAGAATAACTGAATTAATGTCCACAAGGAATTGAGTAAGTAGTGCAAGGAACCATTACAGTTCATAGCTCAAAAAAGTGCAATATTATATGTATGGCTAAAACTAGGCAGCCATATTACCATAATACCTATGTATAGACCATATGAAGCAGTAGCAACTCTAATTAGAAACATGGAATGCTTATCATGTTTGCGTATATACATCAATTGAGGAATGGACTATATAATAGATTTTATTGAATCACTTCGCTGTGCAAAACCATCTTCATTTCTATATTTTTAGAATTTGATTATTCTATCATAATCTTTATTGATGGCTAAGATTAGATTATTTAAATATGTGTTTAAATATAACAATAAAAACTGATAAATTTACAGTCTGCTAAGCGATAAATTTACAGTGGAATCGCGCTAGAGTGATCTACAAAAATAGTGATTTTTTTTTTGTTATTTATATGTAAATAATAAAAACCATATCGTCATTATATTCTAATGATATCATTGAAGCGCATTTCCACAATAGTATGATAATCTTGAAAAATCTTTATTCTCGTCCCATATACTTGTACACACAATGATTTGTCTTAAGAGTCAGTCAGTCCTTTGAATGTAGCATATTTCCAGATCTTGGAATTCATTAGTAGAATGTTTTATGTTTATAATAACTTCCGGTCAATAGTTACAAACTTAGTTCGCATAGTATTTTAATATTTTTCCATATTTAATAAGTTCTTCTGCGAAGGTAGAACAACTTATAATGAGTCTGAATTGATTATGTTTTTTTATTTGCTGTATAAAAATTAAATAAAATTACAAATTTTTAAAATTATCTCATAGTTAATTTATATTTCTAAAAATAATATTTAATTTTTTCATGTTGACATTGAATTAAATCGGTAAAACAATAGAAGAGTTTATTGTAATTCATTGAAAATTGTTTGTATGTGCCAGTGATGGAGATGGATGTTAATGTACCAGGCACATGGGGATAAACACATTTAAATGGTTTTTTTATATGGTTAAATCAATAGCGAATCACTGTATCATCGTGAGTGTGATGCCATTACAAAACCATAAGCCTCTATGATTTTATTTTAGCCAAACTCTCGACATGTCTAAACCTAGTGCGAGTTAGATAATTGCATAAGGCAACGGACAGAAGTACAAACGAGAGGGATTTCGTCTGTTATAAAATAAAATTATTTATTACTTAATTATTATTTACTATGGCAGAATGTTGAAAATAAGTTGCTTTCGACAGCCAAACCGTTCTTCTGGTATGAAGCATTAAAAATAGGGCAATTTAGAATGTACATTTTTGAAAGAAGATATTTGAAAGATCATTTCAATGATTTGATTTCAACAGATTAAATGCAAAGAGTAGGTACTTGGAACATCGGCTCCTTAACTGGACGTAGTACCGAGATAGCAGAAGTTTTAAGAAGAAGAAATATCCAAGTGGCTTGTATACAAGAAACTAAATGGAAGGGGTCCAAGGCCAAATATATAAGACATGGCTATAAGCTTTATTATAATGGAGAAGGTTCTAAAAACGGTGTCGGAATAGTTGTTGACAGAAACATTGAGCAAAGGGTTGTGTCTCTAGATAGAATAAACGATCGGATAATATCTTTAAAGAAATTATTAGACAATCAGCCAACGATGAATATTATTTCTGTATATGCTCCACAAACAGGATCCGATGAATTCATAAAGATGGAATTTTGAGAACATCTGGAATCAGTTTTACAGGGTCTTCCATTTGCTGAAACCAGGCTGATTATGGGTGATCTAAATGGACAGTTCAGTTTTGCAACCGGGTATTTGAGATCAAAAGGCACGTTTCAGGCCTGGTAGGTCTTGCACAAACCATATCAATACATTACGGATTATTGCTAGATAGTATTGGTATTGGTATGATGTGAACTATTCTAGGTGAATATGATCTGCGGTCAATATCGTGATTCATAATGCAGAGCTTTACATCGTAGAAGGCTTGGTGATTAATTTTGATGTCGCCGAACATTGAGCAAAGGGTTGTGTCTGTAGATAGAATAAACGATCGGATAATATCTTTAAAGAAATTATTAGACAATCAGTCAACGATGAATATTATTTCTGTATATGCTCCACAAACAGGATCCGATGAATTCATAAAGATGGAACATCTGGAATCAGTTTTACAGAGTCTTCCATTTGCTGAAACCAGGCTGATTATGGGTGATCTAAATGGACATGTTGGCAAGGAAAATCTAAATTTTAATGTTTGTCATGGTGGCTATGGTTTTGGCAATAGTGATTCTCAGGGTGATGATATTTTGCAATTGGCAATGGCATATAATTTGGCCATAGTAAACACTTAGTTTGCAAAAAAG
>JANSTX010027178.1:0-14866 GCA_027564355.1 Penthetria funebris | reverse complement strand
TGTGCAAATGGAAACGTTTCTAAGGGTTTTAAATCATAATCAAATTCAGCCAAAATGCATGAGTTATATCCTGTAACCTAAAGACAATTCAAATAATGAATAATTACAGAACAAAATTAATAAAATAAATAGTTAAATAATAAATACCAATGGACAAGACGAGTATCCATCATATTTTAATATCGATATTGATTTTTTATTTAACATTCTAAATAAATTTTCACATATTACGTGTGCTTGAGCAGCTATATACTCGTATTTGAAAAAAAATGGAATGTAAAGAAATTAGTAAAATAAATATTGATAAATTGAATAGTTTATCCTTTACCAGCAGCTGCCATTGTCTTTGAATTAGGACTTCCCGAACAATCTCCAATTGCAAAAATATTTTCATATAATTTATGTTGTAACGAATTTCTATCAACATTTACAAAACCACTTTCATTAACTAATGTTTTAGCTTGTTGTAATGCCAATGGTGTACTTTGTGGAGGAACTACATGTAGAATTGAATACTATAATATTGACAAAATAGATGAAATGTTATAATTATTCTAATAATATATTGATATAGCTATTTGGTATACCTACCTCAACTGTAGTCTTTTCATTTGGATTATCCAAATTTTCAAAAATTGCTAAATTTTCTTTCGATTTTATTTCAATAAGATTAGTTTTCACATTAACCGTTAAATCTCTTTCTTTAACAACCTTCCATAATGCATCTGCATAATGTTTAACACCAAAAATAACAGGCAAAGATGTATTATAAATTAATGTTGCATTTTGTCTTTTGTTTTTCTATTTTCCAAATTTTTATATTTTATAAAAATTGAAAATAAACAGAAAATTATTTCGTCAATTTTTATGAAAAATAAAAACGATATATGATATTTTTCCAACCTTTCTTAAATAATGATCTGTTATATAGAAAATTTTTTGAGGTGCTCCAGGACATTTAACTGGTGATGATGGGAATGTAAAAATTATATTTCCTTTTTCAAATTTTTTTAATGCCTCATAATGTCTCTCAACATACAATGGTGAATAAATTGATGTTACATTGCCATTTGGAATGGATAATGCTTCTTGTAGACCTGTAATCTAAATGAAATTCTTATGTATCATGTAATAATAAATCCTTTAAAAAATAATAAGATAGAAATGTACAAAATGTACAATACATATGTTACATATGATATTTTAAAATGGATTATGACAATGTAAATTCAGAAATTATGAGAGTTTTCATTGTAAGTATAATATATAACATATATTATATACTTACAATGAAAAAAAAATATATTTTCAACAATTTTCTATTACTGTTATTACTTTTTTACTTTTTTTTTAAACTTTCACACACGCGGGAGCATACGGCATCAACGAACAACCGTCTCATTTTTTTTATCACTCATTCCAGATACCAGCCTATTTAATTATAACTTTCTGTCATGTCATTTTTGTCTTCTACTACCCTGAGGATTTCGGTACATAATTCCCACAAATATGCATTTGATATTATATTTTACAAAAAAAAAAAAAAAAAATATGCGTCACATACTGACGGCAACTTGGAATTGTGTGATATGATGATATTCATCACTTTCCAAGTCTTGTGGCCATACAATATATTATCCACTTCAAAACAACATCTATTTCCTCGCATCAAATGCTAAAAAATTAATAACTAGTGCTAGATAGAAGACCTAGGGTTGAATATAATAAACATATCAAAAATCGTAGAATTTATTGTGCTTCTGGTATAGAAAGAATCGATAGTATATTGATTAGATACATTTATAAATGTCGTGTTTTTCAACAGTTACACGTGAGCCCAGATCACCACTATAAAACTGTACCTATAACCAAATTCATTATACCATGTGAGGTTTATTCACTTTATTTTATCTTAACTTTTGTCTCTCTATCTAACCTGTCATCAATCATTATTATTGTGATTAATAAATTCCTAATCACCAATCACCATGTATAATTATCCTTTATACCTTATGTCCCAATTAAATTCCAACTTGCCCACAGTTTCCAACAAACCTTCAAGAGTTGTTGTCAAGTTACTATATGTGTGTACAATAAGCATCTGTAATTTAAATTTTTACAAATTTTTGTTGTACTGAAATATTATCTAATAAATGATTTTTAAATTGAACTGACATTGAAGACGAATCTTGTCATGTATAATTATTGCAATAATATCCTTATATATTGTATGCCATAAGTTAATAAAAATATGCTATAGGTTGGAACACATACTCAAGTTTACCTTTTCGGCACATTGTTTATCAGCACCCGCGTTTTCATCCATTCGGTTGGCGAATACATTATTGGATGACCACATTTCGAAAATAATATGGGATGTAATAAATACAGAAGTGATGCTTTCCAATTCCACTTTTAACATTTTTGGCACAATATTATTAGCACAAACTACACATTTGCCACATTACATAGGGCGATAATATTTTATTTTAAGTTACAACTATTTCTATAACGCTGACTTTGACACTTCAACGAACATTCAAAACTGATGTAATAAAATTGGATAATTTTTTGTCTATAAATTGATACTAACGAAATGATTGTGCATACTTTGTGTTTTTTTTAAAAATTAAAATTAGTTCATATTAAATTACCTTGTCATAATTTAATTGAAGACCTACAGCGATCAGAAGAAATTCATAGTTAATAGTGTCACCGTTTTTTGTTAACACACAATTTTTGTCTGGTAAAAATTCTAAAGCTTCATCTTTAATCCATTTTGCATTCATTGGTATAACATTTTGCATGTTACGATATGATTGTGAAAGATTTTTCATTCCACCGCCAATCATTGTAAACATTGGCTGATAATAATGTGTCTATAATTTATGTTTTTAATATTATAAAAATATTATATAATTATAATTATTAATATTAAAAAATTGTAATAAATGTTATTTTTACATTTTTAGGTTCCAATATGGTGACAACATTTTTTCCTAATTTGGAAGATATTTGTGCAGCAACAGAAATGCCACCTGTTCCGCCACCAACAACGAGTAATTTACATCTAAACGTAAGTGAAATGATTTTTTTTTTTATTTAATGTTCTCTATATATACCCCAATTCCAAATCAATTAGAAACTTTATGTTATTAACTTAAATTGCATAAGTATAATATTATATAGTTGAACATTCATATAATCAACACTATCGATGATCGTTGATTTTTAACAAATTTCAAATTGGCTATAAATTTTTCTACGTTTGATCACATTTAAGATGATGTCATGAAATTATTGAATCTTATTTAAATAATGCAAAGTATTTATCATTTTCTTTGGCATTATGGTTAAACTATCAATCACTCATTATAAGCGTTAAATGTTGCTATTGATACTATTCGTATATTCGTATAATTATAATATACTCAAATGAATTTCATTTTATTTCTTTATCGATTGGCTATTGAAGTCAATAGAGTCATATAATGTACAATAATTATGTTCAATAATATTCAAAGTCATCATAATTGTGCAAATATTATTTTTATTATTATTATTATTACTTTATAAAATAAAATAAACAGTTTTATTCATTTGGAGTTATTCACGCCTGCATAACAAATCACACACTTGTGTAACTTATAATCATTTTAAATATATAATTATATGACTACGAGTATATCATAACCGGTCATATTTATATACAGATAATAATTGCGATAAAATAAACAAAACTCTCTTACCTGTGATTATCGAAATAACTTGATGATGTCGAAAATAAGTTAATATTTGCAATTTTATATTTAATTGCACTTAAATGATAAAATTTATTATTCATATTGCACTTTTTGACCAATAAGAGAGTTTTTAGTAACTAAAAACAAAATTCGCAATTTATTTTAATTTTTTTCCAACAAATATATAAACAATATATTAATTGTTTGTTTGTAACTCTACCATATACGATGACTCAGGTTGACTGTGTACTTATACTATAATCATATAACATTTTAAATTCATATTGTATTGAGAATGTCGGTCAGAGAAGAGAAATCATATTTGAAACACAAGAATCGCATGACTACATTGATTGGATAATTCTATATTATAAATTTGCAAATTTTAAAAATTGAATGTTTTAAATAAACGTTTTTCTGCATATCTTAAATTGTTGCCTATTTGCCTCCACATACGTGTGGTATGCTAATAGCAGTAGCAGTATGCATTTTATTTTACCGGTTTAATTTGTAAATTCTGCAGATTGTATGTATAGTATATCTTTTAAAAGAAATATTCATATTATGCCCTTCACTTAAGAAATTTTTGAAACGAAACTAATTCTATTAAATACTGTGTATAGTATTATGGAATCTTGTGTCTCACTGTCAAATTTTCATTTGTGTTGTGCACTACGGTGTTAAATTGTCACATATTGCATGTACAATAATTTATAATGTCATTCATATGATGTTTGCAAGACCTACTCGCTTCTAAATCTGAATCGATCATATATAGTGAACAATAATAGCAAGAAGTAAGCAATGTTATATCACGTTACTGACATAACACAAATTATTAAATCCTTTTTCAATTCGATTGAAATATCATCAGATCGCGTCCCATTCTTCAGCATCCATTATTGATGTGTGATACTTGATACAATATGTTGTAGTTTTGTCAATTATTAACATTTTTATTTAATATTTTTAGATAATGTTCAAAATAAATATGCATTAGATTTCATGAAAAACATTTTACTGTTCAGTATGACAATTTTTTGGCGCATATGATGACACAAAGTCTTACGATAAATGCATTATCATACACTGCACTAATGTGAGTCAGTGGAATTCGTTACTATTTCTGACAAAGTGCTGACTTCTATGTTGTTAACATCTTAGCTTCCAAAATGGACCATATGGAGAAATCATTTGATTTCTAGTCTTGTGCATATGCTTTGTGACCATTATTGCGAAGAGATAAACTGTGGAATGTGAGTTTTTCTAAAAATTGTAGTGTCATTTAATTTAAGAACGAGGCTACGGTACCGAGTTCTGCTGGAATGTTGTGCGATTAAAATAAAAATTTTTGAATACCCAAAGTATCAACTCATTTTTTAATACATTTGTTGCTACACTTGCTATTTTTCTTTACACACTATTGTCGATAATAACGAGCATAATTTTCCAGGGTATATCAATCTAGAGTAGATGGTCAAAAATATATTACCTATATACGTGTGCTTGTACATATTTTAAAATATCTTAGTGTGATGTTAATAAAAAAAAAAAAAAGTGTTGTGCAAATATTGTGCAATAATTTATTCTCCTTTAACTTAACAAAAGAAATGGTGCTATAAAAACAAATAAAACAACCACTTGACCATCTTGCAAATATAATATAAATAGAGACGTGTTTATTCATCTTTTGTTTCCATGTAATTTTATCGCATGACCTACAAAAAAAAAATGAATTTTTTGCATAAATAAGAAGTATACTCTCGTAAATATAAAAGAAAAGATTGAGGAAATGGAACATTTTTCTCTTATGCAAATCTTCTATTATGTTTGCTTGATTGACTATGTAGGAATATTCAAATTTATGTATTGATGTATAATATATTTGTTTTTTTTTGTTGTTAATTTTGATAAGTCTATTTTATTGATTCAGGTTCTTCAGGAGTTTTTGGGATGTCTTCCCTTTTCCTTCAAAATTTTCTAAACAATTTCTATTTTGCTGAAAATGTACGATATACGAATATTCTCTTAAATCATTGTTTGGTCACCTAATTTTTAGGCCGCGAAATATGTTATAGCGATTGTATTTACTGTTTGAACTTCTAATGGGACGCTGCATTCTGTCTACTTTAAATTCGTTGATTGTATAAAAGGTGTGAATAATCCATACTTTCTACATATAAATATTCCTGATAGCCTTTGTATATTGAAGTTTGTACAATTAATTTCAATGTGCAATTATAATTCTTGAATGAATAGAATAAAGATTTTATTACATTTTGTATTTAGAATATCCGACGGCGGATTGGTAATGAAGATAAAAATGAAATAAGAAATTAGTTTTTTTTAAAGAAAGAAATCAATTTCTTTTTCAACAAAATGTACCAAATCTTGATTCAAATCTCTTTCCAATTAGATAGTAGAAAGTCGTATACTTGGTGCAAAAATATAGAAAATATGGTTGATAAGAAAGCATATTTGATAATATAATGTGGTTTTTCTTTTATGAAAATTGATAATATAAGTGTTACAATTCAATGTTTTAAATTTATTTTAATTTGTTTTTATTATGTCTTAAATTTTAATATTTGACTTCACAAAGTCGATGCAATAATTTAAATCCTTTAAATGTTCTTGATTCTTTATAGTTTCTTTACTTAGTTGATTATATAAACTTATGCCTTTATAAAATAAAGAATTTTGTTGTGTGAATGTCATTAAATATTTACCTGATCTGATATTTGGTTCCTGTATTCTGACTTGCATATTCAATATTATTGTTCAGATACGACGGTAAAATTTTGTATTTAATTTTATAAATTAAAAGTAGTGAATTATAAACAATTATTTTTTTGAATGATATACATTTTAATTCAGATATAGCATATACTTGATGTGGAAGTATCCTTTCTGCATTTTGACACTATTATATCAAAATTTTTTGATATTTGATCTTTCTATAGCTTGGTTCTCAATAAATATTTTTAATTGATTAGTTGAAGCAGTTTTCGTATTATGGCTAATAATCATATATTTGGTTTTGTTAATATTTAACTTTAGTTTTTTATGTTTTAACCATATCGTCGAATTAGTAAGTTTATTTTTAACCAGTCACTAAAAGGGTTTACAATGCCTTATTACGATTTCCATATCATTAATGTATTTAAAATAAATAACACTGAACCTAAAAACACTTTCCTGTGGTACTCCAAATGAGTTTTTTTTATTCGAATTTAGACGTTGTTCCATTAAACTTAAGTTTTCTAACTTCCGTCGGTAAAATAATCTGCGAACAATTTTTAAAATAATACATTCTTTTTTTTGTAACATACCCTCATAATGATTGGTTTTTATTGTGCTATTAATAAAATAAAAATTAAAGTTTCCAAATATTGCCATTGATTTGTTCACAGTTCACTACTATCGTTTATATTATCACATATTTGAATGAATTCACTTTTTGCGATAACATAATCCTTTGTAGTTGGTCATGGTAATTATGCATATGTGTGAGCTGTGTGTATCCCAGGAAGCATATTGGCCATAGCCATTCATGCCAATGGAACCTTCTTTGCCTTTTTGGTTCCACTACGTTCTACCCAGTGCATTAGTTAATTTTTTGCGTCTGGTGTGTATAGTACTGAATATGCGAATTATATGTAAACAGGTGCAAGCTATGTGAGAGAAGTGATCAATCGAATGCGTTTTTGATCGTTTGTGAAGAAAAAACGCAGACCCATCTAGCTGGTAGCTTTTACATATTTATATGTTCGTATAAAATGTAATATATACGCACGTTCATATGATATCAGATGCCTAGTTATTTGTTCTTTACCTTCATTATCAACCCAATTTCGTATTTACCTGTATACTGTTATCATCATCATTTAATCCTTAATTCTGCAACTTTTATATATCGGTTTTAATTGCGTATTCATTCTAAAATATATAATATTAATAATAATAAAACTACTTCTTACTATGTATTATGAATGTAATATACACATTTGACAAAGTAAAAATACGATTGCAAAAATGCATTCCTATCACATATAACGACACTTTTAATTCATTTTCAAAATAAACAAACTGAAGATGAGTATTTTGTTATTCATTTCAATTGCAAAAAAAAAAAAAAATAAAATGATAGAAGCTTATAGCAAATTATATTCTATCAATAGAAATGAAACTTATCTAAATTCAGATGTAAACGCGATGTTGACATACGAATATGTAAATGAAAAACTATTTTAAGTGGATACTTATAGTGAAACACTAACTACATACTCATCTTATGAATATGTTTCAGTAAAGGAAATATATATTTAAATTAAATGTGTTATACGTTTGAATCAGACATATAGATAAGAACGATCTTAATTTCTGTTTTTTTTATTTATTTAACAACAAAATGTTTATTACTTTAATGTTTTTTCGCTATATGATTTTAATATGGCATATACTCGTATAATGATTAGAGTTTTATGTTTCTAGTATTTAAGTTTTAAATTTATAATTTTCACATTAGAAATGTGTACAAAATTCATATTCATATTTTATATTATTATACGAGTATGTAGTCTTATACGTGTATATTATTTTATATAGCATACCCATTAGATTCGATACTGATAAGTGTACCTTTTAAAACTGTTTCCAGGATTTTCCTTCGAATACATTAGATCCCATTTGTAGAGCATACATAATATTCAAATATATAATACGTTATCTATATAGACGCAGCTCGTTGTTGAATATTTCTGTCAGTATAGCTACTCCTTCTTCACAGTTTCAATTTACTTAAATTCAAAAAATCCTGGTTAAAAACCAAAATAAATCATCGATGAGATAAAAACCGTATATTAGGTGAACATGCACCTTTAAATGCAACCGTATTTTCACTATTTTTACTATTTTTACTATTTCAAAAAAAAAACTCGTCCTATATTATTCGCTATTAACATAAATATTAAACTAAATACAATAAAAATGGAATATTTTATTAGTTTCAACTCAAAATTTGATGAAAAAAACTTTTTGTACAATTTTTAAACAGTATTAAATATTTACAAAAAATTATATTATAAGCTAAAAACTGAAACATTTACAGTGATAAACAAGCTGTAACTGAAGAAATGTTCTTAGTGGTGCGTCATAAATTCTAAACATAAAATAAAGTAGATAATTTAGTTAGTGCCCGTGTGCCGTTTATAATTGGTGAATTTAAGCGTGACCGCACAAGTAAAGCTAAACGTTCCGGAAGGCCAAAATATAGGCAACATAACTCCAGAAATCGTATATGCGAAATCATAATGAATAACTGTCTCATAAAGTTACGCGAAATTGCTGACATTATAAACATACCATATTAACGTGTACACACAACAACATACACGAAGAATTACATATGAAAAAGCTAAAAACAAGATGAGTGGTTTATTAACAAATGTATAAAAAAATTAATCGAATGACCATTTCTAAGCAGCAATGTTTAAAGATGTTTTAGCGTAATACAACTAAATTTTTGCTTCGATTCATAACGTTTGATGATACCTAGACCCATAGACCCACGCCAGAATTAAAACATAACAATCAAAACAATGGGTAGAAAGAAGCTGGTTCAAGTGCTCCAAATAAAGTAAAAGTTGGTGCATCAGCTGTTAAGGTTATTTAGGGCCACTGTCTTTTGGGATGCACATGACATAATATTCATCGAGTATCTTTGAAAAGGGTAAATCTAAACTTTGCTTCCACTTTTCATTTTCGTGGATTTTTCTATGCGATTTATTTACATAGAATATTCTCAGGGTGCATTTCGTGTTCGTCTGAAGGTCTGTCCGAACTCTGAATAAATTTTATGTAAATCCCATTTCACATTTTTGGAAACCTACGAAAATAAATTGAGGAAACAGATGAGATGCAAAAATTGAATGCATTATGAACTTCGATTTGCTTACCATACCATCCATCCATATTCAAGTGATCTAGTCTCCTCGTGACTTTTTCATATTCTAAACATTAGATTTGGGGTCAAATGAAAAAGTAAATAACTGAAACTAACGCATATTTAAAAAAAAAAAAAAATTTTAAAAATTTGGAAAAACTTTTGGAATAAGTGTATCGATAGCTAAAGGGAGACTTTGTTGGAAAAATAAAAAAGTGAATTTTGCTTAATCAAAATTATGTTCATTTTTTCATTCGAATCAATCCGTCCTTGTATATTAATTGCAATAAATGAGTTTTGAATGGTATCTATTCCTAGAAACTGTCGCTAATATTCTTAGCCTTCTATATATTTACAATTATTTTGGTTTGTTTTTATCTTCTTCGTTTCCCTCTCTTGAATACAATACTGGAATATACTTTTGTTTTAGATAGTCTATATTTTAGTGATAAATATTAGCGTGTTTTTTTTTTTTAATTTAATGCATAATTGCAACCTTTAAATGTTTCACTTTATATTTAAAATTTACAAGTACTTCTTCTTTATAAAATATTCCTCCTCGCGCCTATACAATATTTTCTAAATGATTTTCTTTCAAACTAAATGTACATTTTATGTATTTTACAATTATTTTATTTAATTGCAATATGTAGTAGACTAGAACCACGAATATTATTTACCTACAGACTATAAAAAAAAAAAAATTGCATGCAAATTATTTAAAAAAGAAAAATGCATTTTTAGTTGATTTTTTGTTGTTTTTCTTATTATTTTTTTAAATTTTTTTTTTTAAGTACTTATCCATAATGTCATGCAAATAACATAACAAAAAATGGAAAGGAGGAATAAGCATATACATATTTATGCATGTATGTTATATACCTTCTACTATTGTCTTTCTACTTACTTTTGTTCTTAGTTTAAAATAGGCCTCAAACAAAAGCATTCGTGTTTCAGCAACGCCCTTTTTTCTCACTAGAATTTTTTATGTAATCCAAAAATAAAAAATAAAAAATAAAAAATAATAAAAAAAAAAACTCGTACGCGAGTACTACATTCATTGTTCAAAAGTAGTTGATGCACTTATAAAATACATCTGCATACAAATTTTCAGTTTCAATGGGCTGGAAAAAAAAGTCTATACTCTTTTGGATTATATAATATAGCAGCTTAGTTCCAGACACGTAATTATTTTTGAACAACATGCAAATGGAAAGCTATTTTTGAGATGGCGTTTGCAATTAATTAAGAAAAAATAAAAAAATAAAAAAAAAAACGGAAAGAAAACCACATATACACACCGTAGAACGTTTTTCTAAAATTTGATTGCAAATATATTTTTATTAATATTCGCGTTTTTTATATAATTTCAACAATATTTCATTTTACTAAAATAATTGCTTTAAATTCACAATTCGTAACTCATCTAACATCAAATCTCGCTTGTAGTATACAAATTTTTTCCGTATCAAAAACCCTATTTGTTGTATGAATATTGAAAAATCGATGCTTGTAAAATTATATTGCATTTTGAAGAAATTCTATCGTTAAATGTTATCATAACTATTTTATATACCAGTTATACATTTTTAAATATTCTGAAAATAGGCTTTACATATTAAAATTACTTAATACCCAAAAGCAGCAGCACAGACAGACTGGTTAATTTACCATTTTTTTTTTCCAAATTTCAGTAAAATTTGCTTTGAAATTACGTAATTATAAAAGCGTTTCTTTGTTAAAAGAACTAATTAAAAAATGATTAGTTCGATTATAAGTAAATTTTACTATATGTTGTAAATATTACCTTTATGTAAATTTTTTAGTAAAATTATTGTTGTATATAACTAAAAAAAAAATTACTGTTGAGTTATTATAACATAAAAGTCAATATTAAATTTACTTTCATGCCATAAATTGCTTAAAAATTTAACTTAAAATTACTAAGTACATAAATTAACTCAGTAAATATTTGGTAAATTTTAAGATTCTAATTTTCCTAATTGTTAAACCTAAATTAACCACGGATGCATAATTTACTTAATAAGTTTAAATATCTGTATGATTTGCCAATTTTAATACCTTAAAACCCACAAATTTATGGTAAATACTTTCAATAAATATTACATAAATTAATGGTAATATAATATAATATAAATTAATGGTAATATTACAAAACACAGGTTAAATTTAAGTACATAAAATTATTTATAAAGTAAATTTTACTTTATAATGATAAAAGTTAATTTAATTAAGAGACAACATTTACCTAAATGAAGAATCTTTAACCACTTAATTAGAAATAATTTAGCAATAGATAATATCGATTGCGACTTTATATATTATTTCAATTAAATCTTCTACAGACAGCGATCGTCGAGTTATTGGTTTTATGTTGCATTTTTTTTTTTTTTTAATTTCGTATTGCATTGATGCACTCATGTTAAATTAATTTTTTTTAAAATTAAATATTTTTGAAAAACAGCAAAGTTTTTCTCAGAATGAAGTAATGTTATAGGTTTTAAGTTTTAGTGCATCATGTATCAATTAAAATTCACATAAATTTGTATAATATATTTATTATATTCTATCTTCATCAATTAATTTATAATTTTTCTAAAATGAATTTCATCAATTGCCATTTGTATATTGGTATATATAAAAATTCACAAATCCAAAAAAAAAAAAAACTAGATTTACAAACATTGAATATAAACAAGTAAATAAATGTTATTAATATTAGGTTAGATTTCAAGTAATATTAACGTTAATTATACGTAAATGTAGTTAAAAAAAACTTCTGGAATTTACCTGAAGTAGTTAGAGATCACCTTACCTAAAGTTTACATAAATTTAACGAGTCTATGCTAGCTGGGTGATTTCTAAAAACTGATTTAGGAAAAGCAAAACTTACTAAATGTTAAGTCCAAGTGAATCAAAATTTTCAGTCAATCAATTTATTTCTTGATTCAACTAATTGTTTCTTAATTTGAGAAAAAAAAAATTTAATGATTATTTTCTTGATTTAAGAAAACATTGATAGAATATGTTCTAAATTAGAAATCCAATATTGTTAATTTAATTATATTTATTATTTCTTGATTTAAGAAAAGATTTTCTCTGGTTCAAGAATTGTTTTCTTATTTCAAGTGTTAATAAAAAAAAATTCTAAAAATAAGAAATTATTTCTTAATTTAACCAACATTAATATATGGTCAGGACAGTATGAAAGGAAATTCAATCTAGACACGTGCCTAGGTCCCTAGGTCCCGTAAATTTTAGGGGATACAAATTTAAACATAAAGAGAATATTTTCTTATCGGGTCGGGTTAATAAAAACAATTAAAATTAATCTCCATCAACCATTCCTGTCAATTATCCTGTCAATTATTTTCAATTTTGTGTCGTCCCTCTAATTTTTAGCATATACAAATAAATGATTTTAAAATCAATCAACAAAATTTAAGTATAAATTGAAATAATATCGTTATCTAACAAATAAAAGTTCAAATACGTAAATTTTATTCTTGTTGAAAATTCAAGTATTAATTGAAAATGGATTGGAAAAAAAGTTTAGTTGATAATATGAACATTACGGCTTAGAAAATTCTTGAAAGTTTATACAAAAGATATTGCTCAATGGCCAAC
This sequence comes from Penthetria funebris, assembly GCA_027564355.1. Taxonomy (NCBI): domain Eukaryota; kingdom Metazoa; phylum Arthropoda; class Insecta; order Diptera; family Pleciidae; genus Penthetria; species Penthetria funebris. The sequence goes on along the minus strand of JANSTX010027178.1, from coordinate 1,531 downwards.
AACAATTACAGGGGCAATGCAAGATTATACTTTATTGAAATCAGTCCGCAAATATCTTAAATCCTTTAAATTAGATTGCATATAGAATAACGAACAAGAACTTTATACATATATCCTTAAACATATAAGTGCGAGTAAATAAAAATTTGCTTGTTTATACACAATTAAATCAGAAAGCATATATCTATAAGTATGCAAACTTTTTTCTACGAAAAACGAAAGCGAATTGGCACAAAGTACATGTGATATGGACAAATATCTTGTAAAAATTGTAGAAACTCTTTGCAGAACATAATGTCTTCTATTCGCTGCTTGGTATTCAGTACGAATGGATTAGGACGATTTGATTCGGTTCTACTTACTACTATTGAAAGTGATCGTAGGTACTAGAAAGGTGTATTAAAAATAATTTGATACAACCTATCAAATACTAGGCATTCCATACACTTGCATATCACGATACAAATAAAATCTTCGGCCGCAATAACACAGTAGAAACTACATTTTGTATGTTTGGAATATTTGTCAGAATTATATTATATTATTATTATCAAAAAAATATGTCAATTTAGGAAAAATTCATTCACCTTATTTATATTATCAGCAAGTATTTTTGCAACTAGTTTATAAAAGCAATCGGGGATACAAAGTCAGTGACTGAAAAAATCCAAGAAATAATTGAAACCAAGTTTTAAACTATATTATACACAAGACATAATGTCACATTGATCAACTAACAATTGTTGTTACGATATTGCATATAAAGACGATGTATATATGAACGATTTTTATCATTTATTCCAATTCATTCATATACTGGAAGAAATTTAGCGAATATTATAATTCTAGAATATTGAGATAAAATCAGTGATCAGAAGGCAATATGTCAATTGCTTCGAATATGTTCGGGCTACAATATATTATTAAACATAGTATTTCTGCTGAATTTATTACTTTTTCAAGTAATACTTCAATTTCAAATATTTGAGTTTTACAATAATGTGTTATGTTCAACAAGAGCTATATATTTTCTTTTCGGTCCGGATTTGATAAAAAAAAAAAAACAGCTCTGCATATTTAATCATTTTAAAAATTGTACTAAGAAGTTTGTTGCTTAAATTGATCTTGTTTTTGTTATTATTCTTAAATATGCAATGTATACTACCACGGAAACAATTCTCGATATAGTTTTATTGAATTCGATATTGAAGAAAAATTTTGAACAGTAAAAAATATTGTTTATATTTTTTATTGAATTTCAATTGGGTATAATGTATGGAGGTGATGATGTGTCTTATTAGATTATTCAATTGCATAATAGCGATATTACTAATTTTTTATTTAAATACTCATATATATACTCGTATTATCTGATAATTTTAGTAAATAAAAATATTTATATACACGACAATCGAATATTAATAACGCCAATAGACAAACACTTTGAATTTATATTTTATGGATAAAAAATAATGTGGAGAATAAAAATAATGACATCTCAAATAATAAAATATAAATAATAAATCAATGT
>JANSTX010027167.1:0-10784 GCA_027564355.1 Penthetria funebris | reverse complement strand
AATTTGATAATACCAAAATAATAAGTTTAGAATATAAAAATAATATCAAAGCTTGTTGTTTATCAACAAATTATCAACAATAATTAGCCATTAATGTATAAAATTTGCCAAATTATCTGATATACGTCTCTTCAAATAACCATAGCACATTATTGTACATTTTCAACGATTTTGCTGTTATAATATTCAAAATCTACAACCAAAATTGTCAATATCAACAATGTAATCTTCGATAATATAATATGACTATACCACAATACGAGTAAACTTTTATTTAAATTAAAAAAGTTCGCAAAAATTATGATTTCGATCATATTTTTGGCAAAAAAACATTGTAATTAATTGCCTGCCGATAACTCATATGTAACAAATTAATTTGGACATTTTCTATAAATAATGTGGTTATTGAATGTGAAATGTTAGTACTCCAATAGCAATGAAAGTATTTGTAATTTTAATTGGGGCATTTTGCCTTGCATTTGCCAATCCGGCCACATTGGATATTTTGGACGGTATCCCAGAACCAGGATATCCATATTCTAATGGTATAAGCGAAAATGATAGAGATGGTTTACCTGAAAATGATGTTCATGAAATTCATGAAGAAATTGAGAGTTTCAATATAAATATTTTAAATAACGATCATGATAATGTAATTGTTGAAATTGAAAATCCATTACCATCAGTTGATATTTCCAATGATGATCATGATGATGTTATTGTTGAAATTGAAAATCCATTACCATCAGATGATGCAGTTCATATTCTACCAATACCGAATTTACCACCATTAGATGATAGTCCTGGATGGAATGGTATAGATGAGACATTAAATGATGATGATGAAGAAGTAATGGATAGTGTTGCTGATCATCCAGGATTAACGTATATTCAAAATATTGAACAAATGGCCTCAGTTGGCATTGACACTATGAATGTACATCCTGATATATTACTTGAATCTTTCCTTCTTGTTGTAAGCAAATATTTAGCAATATTTAATTTAACTTAACATTTATCATTATAAAATGAGATGCAAAATATTTCTATGTTAAATCATTTAGTTTATATGTTATTAATGTTATTATATTCCATTGATATTATAGTTCGAGAACGGTGTGAATTCATTAACTAATTAAAGTCATTAAGTTTTTCGGTTATCATTTGGTGTCGTATATTAAAAACATAGAAACGATACATTAATATCGTAATTAATATCGTAATTAATATTCGTAATTGTCGCTTATAATTCTATAACATTCAGCATTTAAGTTCATATAAGGTGTAACAGAAGTTTCGTATATTTATTTTCTTACTTTTTGTAGCAAATCGCTGATATGGATATGTATTGAAATAACTAAATTTTATTCGATGATCAGTCGATCATCCGATTCCAAAAATTGTGTTTAGCTCACATTTACGATATGATGTGAGCAAATAATGTTTTTTACTCAGTAATATTGCATAACAATAATAATGATTTTAATCCAGAATTCGTAACACAATGACACAATAAGATCGGGGACCTCGGATACATCTGAGATGAATTACTACTACTTATGTATCTTATGAGATGCACATAGTTTTTCTTAAATTCATATTAACAAATTATTTATTTTGCCTAATTGTCAATTTCAAATTTATTGATGCAATTGTCATATATCAATAATCCTTTCAAAATCTCTTAAGAATTTTGTATTCTTTTAGCCGGATTTAATTCGAAGACATGGATATGACGTTGAAGTACATAATTTACAAACAACAGATGGATACATATTGGAAATGCATCGTATTCCCGGTGGTCCAGTATCACCATCTGCACCAGGCAAAATACCAGTATTTTTAATGCATGGTTTACTTGATTCATCTAGTACATGGATTATAATGGGCCCAAATAATGGTTTTGGTAAATATAATCAAAAATTTATATACATACAATAGAATTTATGTAACACATAATATGAATTCATTACATACTATGAAAATATATAATAACACTTTTAAATTTTACTATTATGCAGCCTATATGTTATCCGATTTGGGATACGATGTATGGATGGGAAATGCACGTGGTAACAGATATTCAAGACATCATGTCTCAAATGATCCAGATGGTCGCAGAGGTAGCCGTAGACGTTTCTGGGACTTTTCATGGCATGAAATTGGCATGGTTGATCTACCAAATATGATTGATTATGTTCTTGACACTACTGGCTTCAAAAAATTACATTATATTGGACATTCACAAGGAACAACTGCATTCTTTGTTATGGGTGCCAAACGGCCTGAATATAATGATAAAATTATAGCTATGCAAGCTCTTGCACCAGTTGCATTTATGTCAAATCTTAGAAGCCCATTTGTACGTGCTGCTGCTCTATTCTTAAATACACTTGATGTAAATATTAATATACTAAAAAAAAAAAACAAAAAAAATTAAATACTAAAAATATCATTCATTACACAGTTAGCTACAAGTGTATTAGGTGTTTATGAATTTTTACCACATAGTGATTTACTTGCACTCGGTGGCCAAAGTATGTGTCGTGATGAAGCCTTCTTACAAGCAATGTGTTACAATGTACTATTCTTGATTGCTGGATTTAATTCCGAACAATTGAATACAGTAAGTAAAAAATGGTATTCTTATATTTTCACTATACATAACGCACCGTTGATTATCATAATCATCATCGCCATCATAATATTCATCTTAATTTCAGATATATATAGCATTCACATTAAACATATACTTCATCTATAGTTATTGTCAACTACCAATATTGTATGAATTTTAACCAACATATCGAATATTACTTTCAGACAATGATTCCAGTTATTATGGGACATACACCAGCCGGTGCATCAACAAAACAAATGATACATTATGGTCAAGGTATTCGTTCAGGCCGTTTCCGTCAATTTGACAATGGTTATATTTCAAATCTTCTTGAGCACGGCAGTATACGACCACCAAGTTATAATCTTAATAATATTAGAGCACCAATTGCATTACATTATTCATCAAACGATTGGATGGCAGAACCAATTGATGTTGAAGAACTTCATAGAGGTTTACCAAACGTTATCGGCAAATTCCTTGTTCCTGATCCATTGTTCAATCATCTTGATTTCTGTTGGGCTATTGATGTACGTTCACTATTATATAATCGTGTAGTAAATATTATGCGATTAGTTGAAGAAGGACAATTACCATTATAAATTGAACATATTTAAGAGATGAATAAAATAAAATGAAAAACAATTTAATTATTTTTATATTTTTTTTTTTTAGTTTTTATAGTATTTTCAGGACAAATATAACAGAAGATTTTAATCCACACCAAATACTTTTTATCTGAAAATATAATATGATCTAATAAACCATCCACCATTAAGGTGCATAAAACAATCTTATCATTTAACTCCACCAACCTAGGTGGCTGTGGGTTTGCAACTCGCACTGCTCAAATACTATGTTGTACGAGAAATGTCAACAAATGGCTTACGTAAACGCACACGATTTGGAACCAGAAACGTCAGAACAATGCTTGAACCGACGAAACTGGCGCCAGTAGTTCAAGAATTGAAGACAGGTACAAACTCTATATTATTGGGTTGAGCGAGATTCAATGGAAGGAAAACGGAGAAAGGACTATATACTCTGATTAAACCCTTTTGTTTTCCGAAAATCCGACCGAGTCACATGGATCACAGTAGTGGAGTCGGTTTATTGCAAAGTGTCTCTGCAAAGCGTTGTCTTATCGACTGGAAGCCAATATCAGATCGAATAATCACAACAAAATTGTTAAATTGATAACAATAGTTCAGATTTACGCACCTACAGAGAGGGCATCGTCTGATGATAAGGATGCTTTTTATAGTCAATTTTAACACTGCCTTGTTGACATTAACAGATCGGATATTGTAATATGCATGGATGACGCTAACGCAAAGGTTGGCTCGAACAACATGGGTTACGAGTCTGTTATGGGTACATACGTATTGGTGATATGAATAATAATGGAGAACTTTTTGCGGAAAAATGTGCAATAATCACATTCTTTTGGGTTTCATTGATTATGAAAGGAAGGAATGGAAACTAATAATGACAAAAAGAAATATCAAGAGTACGATTAACAACAGCAATGCGATGGACCAACAGAATCTGCAAACACAATATAGTTTACTGGACAAGGAGCTTGGTAAAAGTGCAGTCTATTGAATGGCAAACACCATTGTAATTTGTCGACTTCAAACAGGCATCCGATAATATTGATCATGCCATGGTGTGGCCAATTCTAGTTCGCAAATACTTAAGTATAAACTGATGTGTATGATCCGCGGTCTATATCGTGTTTCACGATGTACTGTTTTGTGAAAGCAAGATCTTCAAGTCTACCGATTAGAGTCATTTTTGAATTGCATGGTATCAGATGGACTCTAATCGGTAGACTTGAAGATCTTGCTTTCGCAAACTGAGTCGAACAATAGACTAAAATTGGAACAACTTGTTAAATGCAGCTCATAAGTCGGTTTAAAAATCAATGTTTCAAAGACGAAACTAATGAAAATGGGTGCGTCGAAGAGGTGTTCACTTGCAGTCAGCGAGGTAATATATGAAGTAGAGAACTTCCAATATTTGGGAAGTTTTTTGACAATTGATGGTGGTGCAGAAATGGATGTAAGGTTACATATACAAAAAGCCTCGGTAAATGTGTGTGGTATGCTAAATGGAGTCTGACGGTCGTTCATCTTCAAAAATTATACCACATACCATAGAATTAACATATAACTTAACTGTATTTCAGAACAGTCTTTTGGGGAGTTAATTATAATTTGAGGAAACCTCACATAAACCTGATAACGAATGCTAATAGACTTAAATTGATTGTATATGGGTAAATTGTTGGAAAAATCAAGATTTAGTAATGCAATCATAATGGCTAACCAAATAATGGTGAATGGGATTAGAGTTTAATTATTCTTTCTATTGTTTATCGTCAACATCATTATGTTGACCATTATTTCACAAGGAAGCATAGAACGCTAACAAGACTCTTGTCCATATTATGAATCCAAATCTGTTGATATTGCTAATATAAATTATCAAATATGAAGTTGTTTTCCATCTTATTCACTTCTTTTTTTTCTCTATATTTAAGTTCGTATTAAAAATAACCTTTAAGTGCAGTTGAAAGGGAATAAATGGAGGAGAATTGGAACAAGAAAATTTGTGAATATTTGTTTTAAATTTTTGGAGGTCATGTAGTCCAGGAAATACAACTTCGGAAAGAAGGTTACACAGACGTGATATCTGCTATATGAAAGTGCATCGGAAATGAATCGATAAAACTAAGAGTGGTCGCAAAGGCACTGACCTAAATATGTGAATAAACAGTTTATATAAGTTCCATTTAATTATTATTATTTATATAAGTTCCATTTAATTATATTAGCAATAAATTCTCCACTGACATATATTTCTTACAATGCTGCAAAAATTCAAAGCTTGACTATGTGAATTATTTGCATTAAATTTATGGCCCTAATCGGTTATTGATGTTAAGTTATTGTTAACAGAATAGTACATAATTACACGCAAATTATTAACTATGACTTAGTTGCCGCCTTTTACTGAAATAATAAGAATAATACAGGGTACTGTCAACAGTATAACAGTTGGGTTTGAGTTTTTGGACAAGGGTTCATTAACTAAAATTAAAATGAAGTAGTGGGTAGGAAAGAACCCTGGGTAGCCCTTGCATCATGTCAGAAAAGATGTCATCCAAAATATTTCTGAATTGTACGCACTTTCAGAAAGTAAATGAATTTGATCATAATTAAATACAATGGTTGGCAATCCTTTTGTCCAAAACTAATCATTTCTTCCTCATATATTAGCCTTCAACACACATGATTAGAGTTGAAAATGCACAGCGACAAGAACGATATATGTAGGGAGTATCACTATTAAAACACCACTGTTGTTCATATTCACTAACGAGTTTAGAATTCATTGGTAACGAGACAATTCACAAATTTTTAAATTTAATTCTTTTTATTTAGGAAATTAATTATTCATAATTATATTTAAATTTGTAATTAACACAAACAAATGTAAAATCACAATACCATAAAAGTATTAATTAATTTTTATTTGGATAATATGGCATGAAACTGATTTCATGATCATGTTCGTCCTTCACTCCTTCTGATATAAATCCTGGTAATGTATCAATATGTGGATAATTTACTGGTGGCATTGGAAGATTATCAATATGTTCAAATAATAAATGATTGTCCATATTATGTTCTTCAGCTATACCATCAATGACATATGGTCCTTCATCGAGAATTCCATCTTTAACCATAAATTGTATTGGATTTGAAAGTGTTAAGCAAATAACGCTGAATAAAACCACTAAAGTATTCATGGTTTGCATTTGATTTTGTTTCTTTTTTCTATGAGAATGTTTATGTATTGATATGGTCGGTCGTTTTAGTTTATACTAACTATTTATCAATTTAACAATAACCTATTTATATAATAACTTTTGTGATTTTATCATAAAAAAAATAATTTGTGAACATTTTTCTTTAATGTAACTAAAATCAAAAACATGTCTTTCTCTTAGTTTATCAAGATTTCTAAAAACAAAACAATTTTCAAGAAAAATAAACTATTGAAATGTGTCTATGACTATGTGCCCAATAATCAAGAAATTCGATTTTACTTAATCATCGATTTTGTTATATATTTCAACACCAAATAGTAAACATTCATCATCAACTGTAGTAATGATATTTTAGGCATTTCCTGCTTTGATGTTTGTTTTTCAATAAATATTTAGTAATTATAGTAAATCAATTGAAATAATATTTATTAATACGCAATTATATACTTAATCTATTCTAAACTGATGAATTTTGCCGGCTGACTCACATAATTACTTAATATTGCCTAATGTCTTTAGCGCAATAACGTAATATGTGCCGAAAATTATAAATGATTGAGAATAAATAACCATGTAAATGTCAACATCTTAACATTAAACTATGTAAAGTAGAAAAATTTAACGTACACTCCATTTTACTGAATCACTAAACTATATATGAGCAATCAACTGAAAAGGTTCAGTGTACAGTTTCTAGCTGAAACCTCCTGTTCGTTCCATATTTTACTACTGCATAACGGTTTCTATTTCTACCACATTATTTCCAGTCGAACTGCTCAAGTTTTACCAATTCAAGGTATTGTTCTAATCGAACGTTACATAATTTAAATGATTTTCTAGTAAAGGTCGTCATCGTGTTCCTATGTGATCCGACATCATTTATTGACGTTTTTCGTGCAATATACGCGCTTTAGCAGTGCCGAGTTGCAAGCACGCAGTATTCGTTACCGATACGTAGGTGAGAGATAACAATTCATTCAACGCCCCATCTCGACTAGGTTAATGAATGTACTTGGTAAAGAATTCATTTTAACGGAATATTTGCTGTCAGGTTATCAAATGGAAAGGTGAATTTAAAACTCGAACTGGCCCAAAATTACGCATCATTCTCCATCTTATCACATCTTACCGGACTCTTTAATGACACTGCGCCGCTACGTTATCTGTGAGCGACCAGGTATTCCACTACCCTTTGGATTTCCATCAAACAAATGTAATAACATTTACCTGGAACCTTAATATATGGCATATCCAATTAAATTTATTCGCCTTATAATCGAGTAAATTGCCACAAGTTCCGACATTTCAACAAATTTTCATATGATACTAATTTGGTTAGAAAATTTGAACGCTTGTTTAAAGTCGACGTCCAGCATACATATAATGGTATTTGAAAATCGATTGATCGACTATGATCGGATAATTTCCCAAAAAATAAAAAATTCATTTAATATCATATTTGCGACCAGAAAATTCGGATCTATGTTTAAAGTCAATGAACAGCTTAACTAACGGTGTTTTCCGTTCGATCGATTATATGACTAATATTTTCAATATGTTTATATTGTACACGGTCTGTCAAGTCAGTAACATTTTGTTCGTAACGAATACTCGGTTTTAAGACTATCGCATATAACTTGTTTCTTGTATGCAATAAGGTGATGTCACACCGTCAAACACATATTCAAGATATCCTTATTCGACACTTTGTTTATCAGTACCGCTTTCCATTCGGTAGGTATATCATTGGATGATCACATTTCACCAATTATGAGTTTTAATACGATGTAGTTCAACTTCACTGTTAGCATTTCTGACCCAACATACCCGTACATATAATAATTACTTGTGTATCTTGGAGGCTGTCTTTGAATATGTGAACATTATTTAGTACTAATATGTCCAATAATCAAATGGTGATCAACAGTGAGTTCCTCTACTTATTTCTATAATTTAGTCAATTTAGTTTATAACCAAAAAGTAATCTAATTCTTGACCAAACCGAGGTGAAATGTTGACGTTTCGGCATTGAGTAAGTAACAGTTTCACAGCTAAGTGTGTTAGTTCAATTGACCGCATATCAGCACTTACTATTTTAGTTGAGTTGAATTTGATGGTTGCAATTTAAAAACCTTTCTTTATCCCCAACGAACACCATTGTCTGAGCAAAGCAACAGGCGAAACAACCGATGTTCTATTTTAATATTGAAAACAATTGTCTTTCAAATACAAAAAATGAGTGTATGTTTTAATTTACTGTGTACTGTAAGCACATATTCATGTACATAATAATAATCTTTAAAAAATTGAAGACTATCTGATAAAATAAAAGAAAAAAAAAATATTATTCGATTTACAATAAATATAATTACGACTTTATTCCTATGGATCCTTACTTCTCATAGTACATATTTCAACCACATACTACAGCTATTCAAAAATAGGAATATTTTTAAAAAGAACCAGTCTCTTCTTGCACTATACACGAATGTACTTTGTGAGTACCAACTCAGGATGTTACGGTTTTATGCAAAATGAGTAATTTTAGTTTATGTTGTGCTGCCGTTGCTTTAAGGTGATGTAAGCTAACGAAGGTTCACAGTGTGCGAAATGGTTTTAAGGACTTAATATACCCCATAGAAAACCTTAAAGTTGTGTACTTTTTTTTGTTTGCTTTTCTTGTGTCCTTTTAATTTTTTATAAGAATTTAGAGAATTCCATAACTGGTAGCGGAGAATTCAAGTGCATTTTACTTATGTTATCAGGATTACTGCATATTTTCCTTTTTTTTTTGCAATGGAATATAATAATTATCTATCAAGGAATAATTTATTTTATTAGTGAAGTGAGAGTGAGAGGTGTCCTTAAATAATAATATTTACAGTTATATATTGTATGTATGTAGAATTTTTATTTTCTATTCTCCTTGAAGGGTGGAAATTTGTAATAAAATAAATAGGGAATGAAAATGTGTGTGTTTTTTTGTTATTTTTTTTTTTTTTTAATATTTTGAAAGTGAAGTGATGATACAACGAAGTGCATAAAACAATAATTATTTTTATAAAGTCTAAAGGATATAGAAGTGAAAAATTATTCATATTTTTTTGTTGTTCTTAAAATTTTGGTATGATTTGAACATCAATTTTGGTTTTGATTTTTAATATCATATAAACATTTTGCTGAACTCTGTTTTCTTTTTAATTAATCTTTGAAAATCAAAAACTTAGAATTTTTTAAAATTTAAACAATTTTACCGCTCATTATTATGGAGGACGAATTAAGATGTCCAATTTGTAAACAATTATTTGCAAACCCAGTATTATTGCCATGTTATCATGCATTATGTTTATCATGTGCATTAGATGTTCAATTACCATCAACAACATTATCATCAACATCATCATCATCAACATCATCAACATCATCATCATCATCATCATCGTCATCATCATCATCTTCATCATCATCCTCATCCTCATCAACATCATCATCAGTAGCAGGAGCAGCATCAACAATAACAACAACTACAGCACAAATTCATCATCATAATCATCATCATCATCATCATCAACAGCATCATCATCATCAACAACATCAACCATCATTGTCGGGTGCAAGTACGGGAAGTTCCAGTGCCACCGAAAGTGTTTCGTCCGATCAAGATCAAGCCGATAAAGTTAGTATTTTAAGTGAAGCCGATTCGGGTGTTGTATGTTGTACATCACGGCCTGGATCATATGCGGGCACACCAAATTTACAGGGACTATTATTTCCGCCGTCTGGTGGCGGCACATCGGTATTCTCATTGGCCTGTCCAAATTGTCGAAAAATTGTATTTTTTGACGAAGGTGGTGCCAGAAACTTGCCATCGTATCGTGCAATGGAATCAATTGTGGATAGATTTTGTGAACGTGAAGCGTTACGTTGTCAAATGTGTGAAACGGAACCGAAAGTGGCATCCGTTATTTGTGAACAATGTGAAATTCGATATTGTGATGGATGCCGTGAATTGTGTCATCCATTGCGTGGACCATTGGCAAAACATAATTTAGTTAAACCACGGGGTGCCACACAATTACGGGATTCCGTTTGCGGCGAACATATGGAATCGTTAACAATGTATTGTTTAACATGTAAGACACCAATTTGTGTACAGTGTTTAAATGAAAATCGACATCATTCGCATGACATTCAACCGATTGCAGCTATGTGCAAAGCTCAAAAGGTAAATTGAATAAAATTATTTTGAATCTTTAGATAGATATTTTGATTTACATTTGGTCTATAAATAAACGACCATATACTGTATCTGTTACGATACAATAT
>JANSTX010027156.1:0-11548 GCA_027564355.1 Penthetria funebris | reverse complement strand
CCCATTATATGTGAAGTGTTGTGGTTGTCTTATGATATTCCAAACAGAGTGATTGATAATCAAATTGGAAAAAAAAAAAAGAGACTGGTGAAGAGCTATATCACTGATGAAAATCTTATAGATATGAACAGGATTATCAATCGAAGAAATTAAAATTTAATCGGTCATACAGTATGGGGCTACTATAGCCGCTAAAAATGAAAAATGGGCAGATAATGTAAATTCACAGGTTAATAGAAGTACGGATGTGTATTATCATCGTGGCGAAGAACGGTCATTAGGTAGACTAGTGTGCCCTAATTTTCAAATAAGCTTATTTATCAATCTTTCTTCGTAATAGTACGTTTCACAGCATTCTAATGGGTGTATATTGTAATGTCGAGTGCATCGCATAATCGCATTTTTTTATTCCATTTATGATACATTATTCATGTAATGTATTTTGAATAAATTGAAGACATACAGTGGAAAAATGATGTATTAACATTATTTTAATAAATTGACAATTAAAATTTATTTATGGTTTTTAAATATTCAAAAAACAAAAAACAAATTTACAAACTCAATGACAATGACCCTGAGCGCAAAAAAAAAAACAAAAATACCATCAATTTATTATAACAAGAACAACAACAATGGTAAATTATAGTATTGATTAATATAATCACTTTCGCCTTTCACATACTCGTATGTGTATAATTATTTATGCTGCTATATGCCATTCGATATGTTATTTTATGTAGAGTTTATTGATTGGTTTTGTTGTTTTACAACAAACATTAATTAATTGTTTTTCTGTTTCACTAAATTAAATATCATAATGGCAATTTATACAAAAAAAAAAGTATTTACGATTCCTCCAAAATAAAATTAATAATATATAAAAATCGATCTTAATCTGATATTGGATAGACACATGGTTTTCATAACGTGTACAAGTTTCAAACAACAGGCCGGAGATAAAACCACTCATTTTATTTGAAGAAATCTGTCGAAATTCTCTCTCTTTAAATGGAACATTTTCATCCGGCTAACTTTTGTTATCTTAGATTTTGAAGTATTCATTATTTCTAATACAACCTCTTGCCTCAATATATGCAATACATATATTATATATATATTTTAGTATTGACGATGCGAACTGTTCAACTGTACTATTATATGGCAGCTGCGAAAATTGGAATATGATTACAATATCAGATTTTTGTCAGTATGTAGATTTGTGGAGACTGCCAAATCGATTTGCAGACAATGAAAAATATTGTCAAAGAAAGTGGAATAGTATCGGTCAATGTGGCGAAGAACTGTCATTGAGGTATCTAGAACCAGTGGTAGAGGATTTTGGAAAGTAAAGATTTTCAACAATGCGGTTTTGTTCGTTGGCGACCTCTGCTTTCACATATTGTAAAGAGATGATAATGATATGCAGCATAAATATATATATATATATATATATATACAATATATAAATCGTACAAAATATAGAACATAAGCATATTAGCATCAACGATCCATTATCATCAGAACAAAGAAAGCACATTTAAATAATGTACGCAATAATGAACATATAATTATTTAAATTAATAGTGGTTATTTTCATATGAATTTTAATTTATCAATTTATCAAAAAATGTCTAAATAATTTTGTGAAATTTATTGTTTTAAATATAAAACAGTTTCTTGATCCCGTGAAATGCACAGCATTGACAATTTTTATTTGTTAATGTATGTGGACAAATTTTAAAAGAAAAATCCACATTGGGATAACACTTTAAAAATGGAATGCAATATAAATAAATCACCAGTTACTGAATCATTCGTCATTCAGACAATCACAGACTCAATTAAAAATTGGTTACTACAACAAACTTTAGATCAATTAATTAGTCTTTTTTGCAGGGAAATACTAAGATCGATATCATGAAATTCTCATTCTATCTTCATTTACCTACATCTAAAAAATTACTAATTATTTATTTAATCATTAATGGCTATGAAAATGTGTGTAAGTAAAGCTGGCAAAAATTTTAGAAACTAAAAACTTTGGCGAACATCGAAAATATATTTTGGCATAGTTTTCTGAAATCAACGTAAACTTAGAAACTCATTTAAATTTCATAGTAGCAACCCTGACCTGCAGTTCAATTAAAATAAATTAATTTCGATGTTCGCGCCTCACAAGAATAACTGTCATTTGCAAACAAAATTGTTTATCAATCAAAATTTCTGATCGCCTGTTACAAATTTGATTAAATTGAGATATTTTGTTCGGACTATACTGTGTTTTGGTTTCTACTTTTAATGGATTATGAATTCCTAATACGAAAGGCGATATATACGAAAATCAACACGATATATATGAACATTATTTTATTTACTACATCGGAATTATGTTCGCCTGATAGGTGTGTTGATTGTTAAGTAATTTCTCTGGGTTGATATGTTGGGTGTGTGCGATGTTGCTATAAAAATTGCTATAAAAATTGGGTTTTCTATATGATTCTGCTTGTCTGATACTTGTTTGTTGATTTTTGGTATGTTTAGATAGATGAGGGTTTTTATTTCTATAATGGATAACCATATAATTTTTAAGTACAAATAACAATCTAAATGATTGATAGAGTTTTCCTGTCAGAGAATGAAATGTGTAGAAAGTAGTTGCGCATATTTTGCAATTAAAATCGATGCTAAAACCTTTATTGTAGCATGAGATTTTTTAATTTTACAGAATAATTGTTTTTACAGAATATCTGGCATATGTGTACAATATGTAGTTGGTATTAGTACGTATTTTACCGTTTACTCAAAATAACCAATCAATTGTTTATTAACCTACATCTTAAATTTATGAATTCCTATTAAAATAGCAACTAAAAAACCCTCTAATTGTTTTTTATAATCAAAAAACCCTCTAATTGTTTTTTATAGCCAAAAAACCATCTAATTGTTTTATTTATTACCAAAAATCTATCTAATTGTTTCATTTACAACAAAAAATCATCTTAAATCTTTTTCGTTTAAAATGACTAGTTGATTGTTTTTACAATTACATCTAACAATTTATGATTTCCTGATATTTTACAACAAAATCAGAAATATGCACGGAGTAATGCAAAAAAAAACCCCATCTAATTGTTTTCAAATAAATAAAATATAAATGTGGTTACGGGAAATAAATCGAGCAACGTGGTCATAAAACTGTGTTACGGTCTATTCTCTAAATTAAGTTTTCGAAACTATCGACTGCTTTTCGGAAGGGCTGTAAAATCTCTTGGAGCCACCTGGAAATGTCAGTATTTTCCAATAGGGACATTTTACAAAATTTCTATTCAAAACTTTAATTTACTTTAAAATGATGTCATAAGTGTAAAATATACAATACTTATAAATAAATTGATAATTCAATTAAGAGAAATATGCAAAAGAAACTTATTTTTAAACAATCACTTGAAAAACGTCATATAAACCGGCATTCAATAATAATACTATTGATTATTAATACAATTGGATATTAATATCTGATAGAATGCGGTAGACTTGTTGTTTTGCAGAGCAATAAATATATTTTAATTTATTTTTTATATCCAATTAATAAGAAATATGTAAACTTTAATTACTTCCAATTACAATACCAATTATATACTTTAGACTACTTATATTGTAATCGATACAATGTAATTTATAGTTATGTAAAATTATATGAATTTGGTAATTTGGTTATTGCAGTCGGTGTGTGTCTCTGCTTAAGTAGGCAAATGTGTAGTATGGAAAAGTAACAATTAAAAAATAATAAAATAACTATATATTCTAGTAACCATTAACTACAAACATATATTTTTTTCCTCCAGTTCTTTTTCAAAAAAAAAAATTAAATTAAATTATGGATCATGAATATTAATTTTCATTAAGCAAATAAATGTAAACGAAGAATTAAGAAATATGAATACTCGTAAATGAATTTAGTGATATTTAAAAGAAGATCATTTCATAAGATTTCGATTTTTTAATTATTTTTTTTTTTAATTTTTTTAATTTTTTCAATTTCCTTGATCCATCAGTTCTTTCTTATATTATTAACAAATATGTATATTATTTAAATTAATTATTTTGCATTTAATGCTATTCATCGTAAATATTATATACACATATAAAATATAAGTAGATAACCTTAAAGCGCTATAACTTCTTTAAGATGTGCAAATATGGACGAGGATGCGAGAGACGATCATTTCCTAACAAATAATAACGTACTATTAAACAAGACCGATCTAAATTTAAATATTCATATACACTTAAAGGTTCAACTGCACAAATAATTTAAGTATAAAAACATTTTTTTTTTTTTGCAAAAATTTGTAAATAGAGAATGGGTTTTTTATTATTTTTGGTGGTCCAACAAAAATAACTTTATAAAAATATTATCGTGTTATTGCAATGTAATAGTGCGTTGCAAGTGCAGAAGTTGATCGGTCGACATCATAATATTTGGCACAAATACTAACTTGTGTTAGATTTTAAGACGAACAATTAAATATTTCATGACATTAAAATAATCTTATTTTGAAGTATTTCTAATAATAATGCAAGAAATATTAAAATATTATAAATTATACAATTTTTTCTTTATTTAGTAACAACGAATAAATAAATGAGAATGGATTAGCAGAAAACATTAAGCAATTCATTTATTTTATCATTTGTTACACGAATAATATATTTGGTAATTTTGATGAAAAGTTGGCCAGCAAAAAATTGAATTTGAAAAGACAGTATGTAAGCACACGTCAAACTTTTGTTTATTTAGGACGTTTAGTGTTTAGTATATTCAAATAATAGTATAATGAATGCTTTTAGTTTCGCGGTCGTTTCATATTTTACACTAAGAACCAATTATAGTTTTCAGCATAAGCATCATGACCACGATGTGTATTGTGCAAATGGTGACTTAGAATATTTGGTGGAACTGAAGAACCGATTAGTAAAAAAAAATAAAAACCATGGTAGTAATTTCACGTGGATCTCGTTTAAAATTCGGTTATTAGTACATTGTTATGATGGTGATTTTAGCTTTCATGAGTTTATTTTGAACTTGTTTGCAAAGGAATAAATTTCAATGTCAGTCACGTGGAATATGCATTTTCTATTTTTCGCCTCTGCTTACCAATGACATACCTTGAGATATACTTCGAGTTACAATTTAACATACATCGAATTTATTTTTGGACAATATATGAATATGTACAATGGGAAGTACAAATGTTATATAAATCCATGTTTAATTTGCTTTTTTTATTTGTTTTATAAAATCTAAAAACAAAAATAATTCTTCTATATACACCAATTCTGATGATAATTTTATATTATCATCTTACATAATCAAGACAAGATGTACTTGTTATATACGAAAATTAACAATTAATGTTCCCCATTTAACCTTAACCTGACCTTCTTCTTGAGATGGTGTCTTTTTTTGCTTTTTATGTTTATATCTTCTCTGTTTTAACACCACGACCAATTTTTTATTTTAGTAAAAGATTTTTTATGAGATAAACATTTTATTTGTTGAACGGAATATATAACATCGCATATAAGACATAACATGGCATAATATATAATAACATTATCACCAATTAACGCCATAATTTTACAAAATTTTGTCAATATCATTCACAAGGTTCAAAATATTTAAAATTCTCAGTTTTGATTGTATAATGTGTGTAAAGTAAATAAATGTTGTTTTGGTTACACTAAAAATATGTAATATCTATTTTAACAATTGTTAAATAAAAAAATTGGTTTAAATTAGATTTAAAAAACAGCAATTGTTTGTTCTAATTACATACCGGGGGGAAACCAAAAAAAAAAAAAATATCAAACAATACAAAAATATTCTAATGATATGCTAAATAGATAAATACAGTTGTACATCATGCGGGCTTTTACACATTAAAGTCAAAACAAAATAAATTGCAAAGACAATTTTCTTCAATTATTCTTATGTTGTATGTTTAGCATTTCTTTAAGTAAAAGAAAAAAATTATTAATCGTAACGCAGTCAAGCATATAAAAAAAAATGTAATTGAACGCAGCGTGAAATATACTACTCAGACAATGGAAATACCATTGGATACGAATAATCTAATGATACTGGTATGTAAGCAAAAGCTTCAGGTTCACAAATAAACAGTTCGATGAAGTATGAGAACATTTTTTTTGTCCATTTCAAAATTTAAATCATACATCTATTTCTCCTTTCCTATATTAGATATTCAAACTGCGATCATCTAGGAATTATATTAATCTTGAGTAGCTCACGTTTAGATTGTGTCCTCAAAATATGTTTCGTTCTGTACATATCCGACTGGGTGTCGCGTCGTATATATATTACTGTCGATTTAACAAATATAATTTTTTTTAATTAATAGAACTTACTATAAATACGAACTTATCTTTCCATATGAAATCACTGAGAAATTCTTATATGGCAGTGGCATTGTTGGCCTGATGAAGAACCTCAACAGTAACATACCAAGTTGTTTATGCACCTAAGTAACGGTAACTCATTGCAATAAATCCATATGAAACTCATGCAATAAATCCATATATTTCTTTAATGAATGTGTTACAGAAGTGTGTACCAATTTGGTGAATTTTACTATAAGACACTATTACTAGTGAGTTTTTTTTGCCCGAAACTTTTATATAGTCGTTTATAGTTGCTAAAAAAAGCTTTACTTCTGCAGTAATCCATGATTTGCAGAAGATCTAATACTTATTTTTTTAATATTATGTAGTCTGTAAGTTTTATATATGATTTGCAATAATTCTAATTTTGAAACAGACAATGATCCATAAAAATATTACCAGATGATACTAAGTCAATATCTGTGTATTGTGAAAATACCTGTTCCTGCTTCATATCACCAATAATAATTTCACTTTTGACTCTTTTGAATTTATAAACACAATATTTGACAGTCTAGCATTTTTCATCATTTTTGGATATGGAAATCTAATAAATGTCTAAAAGTCATTATGTTACGTTGTTATCATTGAACGCGTATTTTCAGAAAACCGTTTCACTACAATCAATCCGGGTAGAATTGTATAGCAATTAACAATCAAATAACATTAAATAGAATTTAATTGAAAAAAAAAAATTTTTTTTAAATTACGATTTAGTAAAATAAAATGTTTTTACTCCACGATTAATAAATGATAGTATAAAGGGTGTCCCAAAAATCACACAAAATTCACGCAAGAATTGAATGTTGCGCCATTTGAGCGGTAAAGTGTTCGTGTAGAGGTCCATGTTTAATAAAACTGAACGAAAAATCGTTGGCAACATTTTACCGCACAAAAGCGCAAAATTCAAATCTTGCATGATATTTTTTAGAATATATGCATCTTTATAGTTTTTCAGTGATTATATAAAGACATTTCTTGACGACGTATTGTTACGAAACCCTAAAATTAGTCGAACATGGAATATACGAGTATATTATTGCTGATTTGAATCCATAGTTTACTACTTTACTGCCTCAATATTTTGTTTAAAAAAAATTCTCTACATACTATAAATAGAAGGATCTGTATCCTCGAACCTGTACTAAATACTGTAATAATTTTAAAAACTTGATACAAGAATTCAATACTAAATTAGTAAAATTTGTTAAAAATGAAAATAAAAAACATTACATCAGGTCTTGTGTTGAATGCTTACCTATATTGAATACTAAATAATTGAAATAAACCGGAATGTACCCGCGTATAGTTTATACAATAGAGTAGTATTTTTTAGTAGTTGAAAAAATCCATAAATATAATCTTTTTAGTTTTTTTAAAAAATGAAACAATTTAACGATAAAAAATAACGTAAAACAAAAGAAAAATAATTAATACAATTATTTATGAATCATTTTTGATTTTTTACGCAATAATAACTTTTCTTACTGCGTGCACAATTTTATGTGTATGTGGCATTACTTTTGCCCGTGGCATCACATCACGATGTTTCCCATCAACTCTAGATATAAGTGAATGCATAAGTGTATGTTATATTTGTTTTCCTTGTTTTGAAGTGGTAATTGAACAAAGAACAACATTGTTTACAAGACCAATTACATAAATTTTCTATGTTAACTACACCCATAATAGAATGATGGGATTATTGAAAGAAGAAGTTACATAGAAATCAATTGATGCCAAGTTGTCGGGATGACTTCAAAAAAAAAAAAATTGATTCGTAATGGTCACACAATTTTTTTTTTGTTTATGATTATGCTAATAATCAACATCAACATCATTCGTTAAAATTTAATATATAATAATCAACATTCAAGTTAAGATCAGAGATCACGTATATAGATGATATGAACCAAGCTCAAGCACACTTCTTCTGTTCCATAATAAAAATTATATGCCGATTGGTGGTAATTTCATTTTAACAATTGCAACAACACACATTTCCTCTGTTACCATAGTATGGAGGACATCTAATTGCGAATACTTTCTTTTTTTAAATCATACTATTCAGTATTATATTAGTATCTAGAATGTAACCCAGATCTGAGTAAGCACCAACGCCCTGTAAAATTGGTTTATTGCTAAGCAACGAGTCTGATTAACTGGAAACTAATATCGTATAATATTACAGCAACATTCAAAAGTGAGAGTTAAATTTGAAAAAATTGTTTAATTTATTCACCTATGGAACAAAGATTGACAAACGTAATGTATTTTATTGTCAATTATCACAATATTTTAATGGAATTAAAAAAAACCAGATATTATTATTCGTATAAGGGACGCTACTGCAAAGTTTGACTAGAAAAGCATTTGCTAATAATTAAGGTATCGAAGAAGTGCAATTTGAGTATGAGGGAATTAGCGCGGCATGCATCACTGTACACAATTAAACAAACTAATGAAAATTATTTCGCCGATATGGCCTGACGCAAATCGAAATATTATTATTTGGAGACTGTATGGCGCTTGAAAAAAATTGTAAGCTCGCTCATGCAACAGGTGCAGCAATGGCTAAATAGAGTGTGACACTTAATTGAAATTTATGAAATTTTGAATTGACTACTTTTAAAACAAATTGTTTGGAATTGTTGGAAATTGACAGATATCATGTCCAAATTCAATTTTTCGCCATAGACATATAACGAATCTATTAGCAAAATATCACATCAAGGGAGGATTTGTGGAGATTGTCAGGTATTGCGGATATGGACAAGATGATTAGATGAAAAATATAAAATTTCAGCGACCTGAAATTCAACGCAAATAATTGTGTAATTCAGCAGACTGACTGTTCTACATAAATTTGCTGGAATCGTTCAATATGTTCAATTCAATTTTTTTTTTTTTTTTATATACTAAAGTTATTCTTTAGGGAGTGGATACCTTTTAATGTTCATAACACAAAATAATTTTTTATTTGCACAAAACGATGGATGAGAAGGATATGAACGTAGGAATTTGTGAACAATTGATTTAAAAGTCTGGAGGCCGTAAAATTCAGGAAACACATCCTCAGACAGACGTTTCCACAGACGAGAAGTAAGCGACATAAACGTGCCTCGATATTTAATCGTGCGACCAAACGTAAATTCAACAAAATGTGAGTATGACAACCGATCAAGTCGTGTAATAACTGGAAATACCCGAATATTGGGCAGAATGCTAGCAATCTCCGCAGAACAATTGCCATGATAATATCTATAGAAAAGTGATAGCGCCCTCCCATTGCGCATATGCTGAAGACAATCTATGTGACCGGTGATTTGTTCATCACCAAAAAGGCGAAAGGGTCGCCTCTGAATTCTGCCGAAAAAACCAAGCGTGGTGAGAATCGTGCTCCATTAGAGGCCTTATATATGCTTTATATATAATGGCAATATGTTCAGGATTAAAATATTTCTTATAACGACGAAGAAATCCAAGTCTTTTGGCCGCACCCTTGGCCACACCGAAGATGTGATCATTCCATAGTACTTTTGAATTGATATGCGTTCCGAGAGAGTTCAGACCCGAAGTATTGCGCAGTAAATTACCATCGAAATGTATATTTTTATCCGGAGTATTTGATGTATGCGACAAAAGACACAACTGCGTCTTATTCGCATTGAATATTACGAGATTTCTCCATCCCCAATCAGAAATTAAATTTAAATCACCGCTAAGAGAATTGTCCATATCAGCGCGAAGCGACTCAACCATAACCCCGGATGGCCTTTTGTCGAGATAGTAAGAATGATGCAGAGCGCTGTCATCGGCGTAACTGTGAATAGGACTTGCAGTTAGTGATAAGAGGTCATTAATGAAAATTATAAATAGCGTAAGAGACAACACGGAATCCTGGGGAACACCCGCATCAACTTGGAAGCCATCAGAAGTGACGCCATTGATAACTACCCTAATCGATCAAACCTTCAGAAAATTGTAAATCCACAACCCGAAATCAGGATAAATACCATAAGAGAAAAATTCAAAACGTTAACGTTTGCACATTATTTTTACAGCAACAAAATTTACATTTTGTGACATATAACCATTTGAATGACAAATCAATTTACATCTATCGTTGTAAGATGGTAAATTGAAACTGTCGAACCATATCCGACTTAGAAATTATAATGAATGAAAGCTTGATTATGACTCACCTTCGGTCACAACAATATGAGTGAAGTATTAAAGTGATGATTTAAGTTCACGCTTGAATTTATTTCATACGAATTTGTACGGCGAGTAAAGAATGCACTTACAGTTATTTGTAAAATGTAATGTAAAGTTCTATAATAAAATATAATGTAAAGTTCTATAATATATGCGCCTTTAATTTAGCTATACGTTATACACTAAACCAGATCCAGAATATTCATGGGTAACAGATCAATAAACCGTTGTTATCACATAATCTTCCATTGTGTTCTAAATAATAAAAATAAAAAAGATGTTTAATTATGTGTAATGTGTATAGTATATGCACTAAATCTGATGGGTCTCCGCACTTCTAAATTTGTTTTGATATTTTGGAAAAAAAAGTGGAAGTATCATTTGGATCTAATGAATTAGATAAGCATAGTAGACGTTTTATTTTGCGATCATTATTACAAGTAACAATAAAAACAATATCAACAGGTACGTTTCCATAGCGCGATCGGAAATAAAAATTATTGTAACCTAATTGAAGATTGCGGTGCGTTGAAAACACGTTGATCATCGTGAACATTTCTTGTGATGTTCAATGACACATTTTTCACATTTGTCTCGATAAGATTCCAGAATCAAAATTTAACCGTCGCTTCATTATTAATTTCAATTGCGATATGTAAACAAATTAATGGATAAGAAATAAGAAATATTGATAATAAATGCATAAGGTCATAGTTTTAATCTATAATCTACCACTCGTAATTGCAGTCAAGGAAGTACTTTATGGATTGAGCGTTTCGAGAGAATAATTAATTTCTTCAAAATACGCATAAATGTTTCAATTTTCAATTAAAAATCATATGTTAAAGAATGTTCTAACCTATAT
>JANSTX010027145.1:0-14870 GCA_027564355.1 Penthetria funebris | reverse complement strand
AGCTAAGTAAAATCTTAGGATCACTAATATACACCAATGTGGTGTACATGTTAACATGATGATGTTGGAATAGTATGTGATCGTGCAAGTATGTTCGATTTTATTGATTTGGTGAAATAATAGTTCAGCTGAAAATTAAGTAGCTTAAAAGTTATGAAAAAGTTCAACTAAATAACTTCTATGTTTTTCAGTTGTAAAACTCAATTATTATGGTTTCGATTGTCATATACGTAAATTAACAACATCGTAGTACCACTTCATTCAGTGTACATTTGTTAAATCATTTGCTTTCCAATTCAATCATGTATTATACGTTAATTTTAAAATACTAATATGTATTCCAATGAAAATTATTTACTGTCACAAAATAATTGTAAATTTATTAGAATTATGACAGCAATATTATTTTCTATCAGTGAATTATTATTTATTAATAAAAACACAATACTTTTTTATGTGATATAATATTTTTTTTTTTTAAGGGATTATTTTGAAAGGACTATGCTATTTAATTCCACCGTTTGGACATGCTGTTTAACAGGACGTACCGATCTTACATATGCCGAAGCAATTGAATCCGAAAAAGTTGCCCGTAAATCATTGAAAACATTTCCAAAACATTTAAAAATTCCTTGTTTGATTATTGCAAGTTTAACAAAACAGATTTCAATATGGAATATGGTTGATGATGTATTCAATTTCTTACAAGATAGATATGTAAAAAATGAAATTGTTTATGCCATTGAAATATTAAATAATAAAAATATATGGCGAGAATGTAAAATAATTGATGTCATTCGACCATCAAAGAATGATTTGAATAATGTAAAAAAAGTTAAATATTCGGTTAAACGTATCGATACAGAAAAGGAATGTGACACATGGATTGTTAATTGTGAACAATTGAAACGACGGAAAATGGCATTCAATAAAGAAAGATTGAAAATTTTTTTGCGTCAATGTACAGAAATTAAAGGTGGCCTATTAAATGTAACAAAAGTAGCATTTGATAAATATTCATCAAACAATGAATTAAAATTTGAAGATTTTTTTATTGGTAAACAACCACAATATAAATTATCCGATGTACTAGCATCGAAAATTAATCGACAAAGTAACAACAGTGGTAGTAAAAGAAAAGTGAATAGAAATAGAAATTTACATAATAATAATAATAATAATAATAATAATAATAATAATAAAAATCATGTAAAACAACAAAATATATCCAAATATTTTGCAAAAGAAAATAATGCGAACACCAATAATAATAATAAAATCAATGGTAGAACATTAACAAATGAAATGATGCGTAAAAATAAAGAAATGATAGAACGAGAAATTGAGAAACGTAAAAATTTGGCTGCAGAACGCGAACGTGAACGCTTACAAATATTACATTTAATTCAATCGACTGTAAAAAAATTCAATCAAACCAGAGACGATTTAGAATTACAAGATCAAAAACAATTACCACAATTTAATTCAATTAATTCTATAATTCCAAATAAATATTTTGGCGATGCAATAAAAGTTCTTGAATTTTTACAATCATTTTCTTCTGTATTGGCCGATAAAGATAAATTTCCAAAGGGTAAAGATTTAAGTATTATTGAACGTTCAATATTATATCCCGAAGTTGCTGGACCACTTAGTGACATTATTCAAGTATTATTAAGTACAATATTTTCTTTACAAATTGAAGAAGAAAATGAAATAAAAATTGTTTATGTGAATCCGAATACAATTGTTTGTACAAATATAATTCAAACGGCTATTAAAAATGCCACATTAACGGCACATTGGGCAAAAAAATATTTATCCACATATATTACAGATTTACCGATTGATGCAACCACAGTTTCTGAATTATTACGATTACATTTCCTAATGTCTGGTGCAAAGGTTTGTTAATTTGGAAATGTATTAATAATAATAATAACTTGTTTTTTAAAATTATTTTTTTATTTCTATTTATTTAGGTTGATGATAATGCAACCAAATGGAGATTTCAACAAAGAGGTGGTTATCAAAATACAGACGATCCAGGATTAGATTTCTGTATAAATTACCCACATATTTTAAAAGAACTTGAATGTAATACTGTTTATGAATTACCAATTGATGATACATTTAAAATATTAAAATGTTTAATCGATCAAATTTTAACATATTCATCGGTTAGAGATATTATCGATGAACGTATGGATAGATCATATAAAGCAAAATTTAATTTAAAAAATTTATGTGCAACTGAACGTCGACGTGAACACGTGCTTGCATATGATAAAAAAATATTAATTGAAGAGGCTAAAACAAAAGAAATGGAATTAATTAAACCACCGCAAAATGGTAAACAAATATATGATGTTAGTGAAATTTTAATAGAAAAACAAAAAATTAAAGATACATTAGAAGAGAAACTATCAAATTTAGATAAACAATCTGTAAAAGCACAATTAATATTCAATAAACAATTGGAAACATATAAAGAAGATATATTTGCATATCAAGTATTTTTAGGTTTAGATCGTGCATACCGTTCGTATTGGTTATTCGAATCATTACCCGGTCTATTTATTGAACATGAACCATTTGGTGGTAATTGCTATGAATGTCCAGTTAAAAATATTAATGGTTTAGCACAGTGTTCACAAGATAAACGTTATATGTTTATAAAACAAATGGTTACAGATAAATTGCAAGCAAATGATAAAGAAAATAAAAGCACAAATGTTAATGAAAATAAGAAAACATCAATTGTAGCTAATGCAAATAATAATAATAATAATAATAATAAAATTGATGATAAATTATTAAAATTTGATAATGGATTAATAACTAGTGAAGAATTGGCTATTAATATATCACAACGTGATTTATTAATGTGCACCGCTAATATTAATAATATTATATGTCCGGTACATTCATTAAATGATTCAAATCGTACTGTTTGGTCATTTATTCATACAGAAGAAGAATTAAACGGATTATTGGCAAGTCTTAATACACGTGGCATTCGTGAAAAAAATCTGAAAGAACAACTTGAAAATGAAAAAGAATTAATACTAAATCATATAAAATTATGTCCAATTGATAAATTACAAGTTGATGATAAATCTAAGGACAGTAAAATTGCTGAATTATTAGAAATGAAACAATATACAAATGCAAATATGAATTATCCAAAGGGTATAAGTATTGCAACAATTATGGAAACGGAATTACTGGATAATATTTTAGATATGGAAATGCGTATTACAACTGGTCATTTAGGTACATTAAAAGTTACTGATCGAAATATTTGGATAGAAGCATTACATAATCGAAGATATGATATGCAATGTGATAATTTACAATGGGGAATAGATGGAAAGTTTGTTGAAGGTATTTCTAATTAAAAATTTTTATCTAATACATTAAAATTAATTGTCAAAGGCGTCCTACATTTAAGAAGAACTCAATGCTTCTGATGTACCAAACATGAAAAAATATATAGCTGGAAATAGATTTGGATCAAGTTCGAGAAGTCATCAACACAACATATTTTGCATATTCTGCAAATTTTGTAGACCTCAACTAATCCTATTATTCCGCAGGAATTAAAAATATTGAAATATCGTTATAACAAAATATATTGATCGAACTAAAATGGAATTATGTTGGAAAACAAATTGATTTATGTGCGAAAAAGAAATTCCCTATTTTATTTTTACCTCCTCCGTATATACGAGTATATTGTTAACGCGTTTCCAGTGACCACTCTATTCGTCACGTGGTTTTCACGATTATAATGCACATTAATTTCAATTAACTTTGAAAAATATATTGTATAATATAATAATTTTCATTTTTTTTTTTGTCATTTTAGTTAATATTACCACAAATGGATTATCAAATGGAACGCATAGTGATGAGAAAAATGATAAAGAAGAAACTGATGAAATTTATTATAAACCTGGTGCACATTTAGAATTAAATGATGTTTCGGATAAAATTCCGCTTATAAATGGTGATAAAAATGTACATAAAATAACTGTGCGACAATTAGCATCTGCATTATTGCAAGTGTCACAATCAATTGATGCAAAATTTTTAAAAGAACCATTTGGTGCATCTCGAGATTATAAGGACAAAACAATATTAGAGGGTTTACTGAAAGTAGGATATAAAAATTTGCAATTGTGGTCTGTGTCATTAATGAATTCCTCAAATTTATCACAAGTATTTCTTTACTATACTGTATTATATGATGCTGTTAAATGGGGAAAATCAACATTGAATGCAAAGTGTAGATTATGTAGACGTGCAAATGATCCAGAAAAAATGTTACTTTGTGACAATTGTAATGCGGGACAACATATGTTTTGTTCGAAACCGAAATTAACAGTATGTTTTTTTAAAAAAATAATTTGTTCATTTTAATTACTTTTATCAAATGTTTTGTTTAGAAAGTACCAGAGGGTAATTGGTTTTGTGGTAAATGTAAACCACCTGAAAAAGTAGAAAAAAAGAATAAAAAACGAAAAATATTTTCTATTGAAGATGATGATGTTAATCTCAGTGAAGAAGATAATGAACCAAGAACTAGAAATATTTTATTTGAATTTGTCAAGTACGTATAAATGTGTTTATTATTTTATTGATTTTTTTAGTGTGTTCTTTTATTTTTTTTATTTTTAGTGCATACGATGAAAATGAATTAGAAGCTTGTGTTGTTTGTGATAAAGAAGGTCGACAATTACTAATTTGTGAACACTGTGCAATTCGTTGTCATATGAAATGTGCTAAACCAAAATTAACTGTAATGCCTCGATGTTCCTGGATATGTTGGAAATGCAAAAAGAATGGTATTAATAAAACTAGTAAGCAAAGTATGTAAAAACATTAATTTAGATAATTTAATAAATCAAAATAATATACTTTATTGCTCGTTTATAGATGAAAACTATGAAAGATCTAACGCAGAAATAAAGTCCGAAGGTAATATTTCAGAATATTTAAAACTTTAATTGTAATTTTATTTCTATGAATTTTCAGTTGAATTATATGAACACAAATCAAAACCAAAAATTGGGAAGGAAATAGATTCTGAAGTTGATGAGAATAGTGATAGTGATAATTTAGATGAAGTAGAAGAAGAAGAAGAAGAGGAGGAAGTTGAAGAAGAAGAAGAGGGAGAGGAAAAAAAAGTAGAACATAACGAAATAGATGAAGAATATATTGTAGAAGAAGACGTAGAAGATGTAGATGAAGATGAAGATGAAGATGAAGATGAAGATGATGATGATGATGAATATGTTGATGATGATGATGATGAAAAAGACTCCGATGATGAAGTATTATATAAATTAACAAAAAAACGTAGTAAAATAAATTGTAAGTATTGTAACACAAACTTTATAACACATATTTAAGTTTTATTACTTTCAAATATATAAATTGATTAATTACAGCGTCCTCGAGTGATGATGATGAGGTACTTTTAACAGTTGCAAAAAAACTCAAAAGAAAACGAAAAGACGATGATGATGATGATGATGGTAAGTAATTTTTTATAAAATTTTATTTATTTTTTATTAATAACTATTTTTATTTTATTTCACACTTGCTTGGAATTAGATGATAACAAGCGTAACATAAAGAAAAGTAAAACATCGAAAAATAATAAAAAATCGTCAAAATCAATAGAAACAGATAATAAAAATTCAAATTCAAGACGTTGTCGACGTACAGCAGATGATTTATTATTAGATAATGTTACATTATATACATTATTGAATGATATTGCAAAACATGAAGATGTTTGGCCATTCGAACGTCCAGTTAATAGAAATGAAATACCAGATTATTATGAAATTATTAAAGAGCCTATGGATTTTGCTAGAATTAAATCGAATTTAAATCTTGGAAAATATATTACAAATTATGAAATTATGAATGATATACAATTAATATTTCAAAATTGTGATTCATACAATACATACGGTTCTGAAATTTATAAGTAAGTTTGAAAGTATCGCCGTTTTTAAAAAAAAAAATTATTAATATTTTTGGTTTAATTAGATTTTAACTGTGTATTAGGTAGTAGCCACAATATAATACATATTTTCGTGGTACACTCTTAATTATGGAAGGACTGAAATCCATTACTAAAATTATTTTCAAGTTATGTAGAGTCGTGTGTCTACTAACAAATATAAAAAAAATATCACAAAGCCATTCACAATGCAATATTTTACATTCTGAATTACAGTATATATATACCGCGCGGATCAAAACCATCAGTTTAAACGGAATTCCATAACTTTCTAGAATTGTCTACATCATACCACAAATCAATACTATCGAATGCCTACTTAAAGTTGACAAATATCATATACAATGATGTTAACTATTAATTCTTAATGTATTTATATGATGGTCTGATCTACCAAGTGTGAAACCAGCAATGTTCGAATAATTGGATCGTAAACACTGAACTGATCCGTTATTGAAGAAGAATAGTTGTAATCTTGTTTACAGTATTCAGATGTGGCGAATGGAGTATCCAATTCGCCACTATTAAACTATTGAATGTATTTTATTTTCTCAAATAATTGTGTTTTATAATAATTGTGCAATAATAATTTTATTTTCTAATGTCATAATTTAGTGCTAATTACTAGCGATGTCTTTGCATATATAAAATACTACATTTATTTACATTTATATTTTCAGTGTTGGCGTCTCACTGGAGCGATTTGTTGAGAAAAGATGTAATGAACTTAATTTACCATTCAAAACAAGTGATATGATTACAAATTAATTCAACAAATTATATAATAATATTAATAATAATAATAATAATAGTTTAAATATTAATTTATTAATATTTTTTTTAAAATAGTTGAATATGTAATAATATTTAACGTATGAGCAAAAAAAAAAAAAACAAATAGATTTTTAAATAAACGGCTCTGTTTAAGCATATGTTTAAATTATAAATTATAGTTAACTATTTTAATCCTTACATTTTATATTCTCATTTTATTTTATTATGATATTACTACCAGGTTGTAGTTAACTTATTTTATTAATTGCTATTGAACATTTATTTGTGTTTTTTTTTTTTAAACTAAATTTAAACTTAAACATAATTTATTTATAAATATTTTTCTTTCTATAGATTTAAATCAGGGGTATTTTTAAAAATTTAGTATTTGAAAAGAGTATGAATGAATTTTTTCTATTGAATATTACGCTCGTATTTGTTGTGTTTTTTTTTTTGTAATTCATTTCTAATTGAATCTAATATTTGTATATATTTAACAATTATAGATTACTCATAATCATAACATATATTTTAAAAACATATTTGGCGTACTGTATTCAAAATTTTAAACTATTAAAAAAAAAATTAAAATATTAACAATGCAACCTCGGCAGCCAAAGCACAATTTTTCTACAGTTATTGCAGTTTATTAATTATTTTAACTATGCCAAAAAGAAAAAAAGTATCAGTTATTTAAATGACTCGATTCTTAACAATTATATTAATTATACAAAAACTATTGACCGTTTATTTTTTTTTTTAAATTTTATAAAATTGAAACACACTTTTAAATTTATATTATTGCTTCGAAATGTTTAAATGAAATAAAATTGTAATTGATGTGAATGATTATTTATTAGACAGTAGTTTAGTTTGACGGAAATTAACGGTCGTTAGATATTTTTTTTTATTATTTAATTATTCGTGTATGAATCAATTAAACAATTTAGTTTGGTATTATTCTGGCACGTAATCAAAAATACATATTGATTTCATATATGTTATATGTGACTGTAATGGATCAGACAATATTGGTGCCACATCTTCATTTTTATAGATAATATATCAAAAATAACTTGTTATTTCAGTAATTAAAAATACTACAATTTTACCGTTTTTTTTTTGTTCTTATATGCTTATAAGACGTATAGTACGGCATTACGAGGTTAATACCCGTTTCTTATACATATATAAATATATATATATATATATATATAACGTCAAATATCAACCCAAAAACTTTATTAGTTACTTTCAGTGAAACATGTAGTTCGACTATTGATTTGAAATAAAAATTCGGGAGAGTGGTGTGTAAAGGCAAAGTTACCCAATTTGTTGATATTGCTATCCATCAAATCTACGAACAAGGCATAAAATTAACATATAGTGTGATCGAGGTGGTACCGTGATGAGGTAAATCATAAGTTGAGCAAACTCAAAACTATAGTCGACTACTACATGCACCACATGTGTTAACTTATATTTCTATATTTGTCATCAATCATTTTAATATAAAAGTTTTATACAAACTGTCAAAGATTGGAAGAAACATAAAAAAGAAACGTTAATATTTCTAAATTTTAATCTAAAAAATATTATATGTGTAATTTTGAAATTACTATTTAAATACAATAATTAGATTAATGATAAATTTAAATATGATATAAGGAATAAGAATAATAATTATTAATTGTATAAATGATATGCATAATTTACATAAAATAAATTTTAATTGAAAGAAATAATTAAATGCGTTAGTCTAAATAGAGTAAATATTTCAAATAGGCTAGCATTTTTTCGCAACCGCAAACTAAATATTGATTCACTTAAAGAAAAATTCACAAGAACGTGATGCATTTACAAACTCAAGTCTATAACAACAGACTGTTGTCGATTAGATAATTGAGTTAGAAAAAGTGGATATAAAAGCATAATCATTTGAAAATATTACAGACAATACACGCCAGTTTAATAGGAAAACAGATCGAAATAAATTGAAGAACGTGCCAAAGTAGCATTACAATATCTACAGTGCTGCAAGACAATCAGGTCACCTTATGAAATGGTAAACATGACCTTAAACAATATCGTATTTATGTTATATCATATTATTAGTCAAATACGGTTCGAATGTGCCAAATAATTGTTATAAAAATTACGGATATGTATGTAATTAAAGTTAATTGCGGATCAAGGATGGCATGATTTTGAATCGTTAAGCTATTTTGTAACTTTACAAAATGTCTCAAATTGTTAAATAACGTTACCATAATGTATAAATCGAATTGATATAACGGTACGTAACGTTACACCAAATGTTATTTGTTTTTTATAATAAAATAAATTGTAAATTGGATGGTGAATATTGATTTTTTGAACGAGACTTAATCTGTTCTTAAAAAAAAATATACATATTCTGTAAAAAACGCAATGAATTAAAACAAATACGATTAAAAATTTATAAATAGAATATATTATCTTGTCCACTTTTCCATTTTTATTTTATACATAAATATACTTTTAAATATACGAATATTATAACTTTGAACATTATGACAAATTGTTATATACATTTCTCTTATCATTTAAATTTGTTTTAACATTTGTCGCATAAAATATTCTAAGAGCATCCCATTGTTTATTGTGTAATAAAATATGAGATCGACAGTTTCTCATATGTTCTACAGCTCGTTCGGGTGTCCAACCATTTTTCTATTAATAAAAGAAAATTAATGAACAATAATCACATTAATTACACTCATGTTTAATTACCATCATGAGATAACAACCGACAAGCGTGGCACTTCTTGTTCTACCCGCTTTACAATGCACATATACAGTTCCATATTTATTATTATTATTATTATTATTAATAATATTTTCATCATTCTCACATTTAATTCCTGTAATTTTTGATTTATATGGTAAAAATTGATTTATAAATTCAACACCTAAAAGTAATTTAT
Organism: Penthetria funebris; assembly: GCA_027564355.1. Classification (NCBI taxonomy): domain Eukaryota; kingdom Metazoa; phylum Arthropoda; class Insecta; order Diptera; family Pleciidae; genus Penthetria; species Penthetria funebris. The sequence continues at coordinate 5,090 of JANSTX010027145.1, read as the reverse complement.
TTTGGCACGGTGACTCAAATATGTCGGTTGTTGCAAGTTGTAAAAATTTGATATTATATTCTTTCCATTTCTATAAAAATAATAATTTTTTTTTTGATACAATAATTACTTTAAAATCATTATAAGTAATAGATAATAAATTTTGTACATACTTCTTCATTATTAGAAAATATCATTAATTCATAATCTTCATTCATAGAAACTACACCCTTAACGTTTTCTTTTGTGATCAACTAAAAGAAAAAAAAAAAATAATACCTTGTATTGAGGGTGTATGGAATGGTTAATGTTTAAATCTATATTTACACAATCAGAAACACAAACACAAACACGTGTTTTAAAAAATTTTAAGTTTAAGGTCTTATTTAACTCTGTGAATAAACTGTTCATTAATAAACGAGATAACTTTGTTGTTACTGGTAATTCTACCCAATTATTCACATCTTTAAACGAGATCAACTGAATATTTTTAACAGTTTATTAGAAATTAATGTAGTTTTCGGTTAAAATTTAGATATTATTTGTAGCGTGCAGATTAAGATAATTGTAACTTGAATATATTGGTTACTGCACACAACGGTACGCCATTGACGAAATCAATAAAAGAATGTATCAGTTGCATTTCGGGTTGTAGTTCTTTATATTATCTCAATATACAGTGGACATATTATCTCAATTTATGTCAATCTACAGACATGATGCAAACAAGATTTTGCTGGATCATGGAAATTTAGTAAACAATCAGTTACCGAGAACTACTACAGTACTCACCACAAATTTTGTGATTTACTACTTTAAATATCCATTTGTTAATGGACTATTGAATATTGATGTTTATAATGGTACATTTGGAATATGCAAATTTGAGATGCTAATTCGATAACTTTATATGAAATCCAATCTGATATAGTCATTTTTATATTTAATTTTGTAATTAATAAAAAAAAAACATATTAAAAACACTTACATCAATGGTCATTGAACGAAATGGTAAAGCACCAAGTATTAAATTGTCATCTATACGATCATACCATCGCCTTGAAGTGACCTTTTCCATTACAACATTATAAAGTAATGTTGGATAAAAGGATACACGTGCGAACATTGTCTATAAATATTATCGGATACAAAAATAAAAAAAAAATAAATAAAATAATATAATATTTTAATAAATTATAAATTTGGTATAAAGTAGTCAAATAAATAAATGTAATAATTATGGGGTCTTAACACAAAATCAACAACTGAAATTATAAAATTCGTAAAAGTAGAAAGTGGAATAAAAAATTAATAAATGCAAATACCGTCATCATTTTGATGAATTCTTGTTTATTTTCTTTTAATTGTGTTTGTGTTAAATTTGGAGATCCCTTCCTCCAAATAGAAATCAACATTTATTTCATATAATGACGTGAATATTATTTTGGAATTGTTGTGCAATTTGATATGATTTCAGAGCTTGTTGAATTGAACACTTGCTATTATATTGTTAATTATTGTGTTAGTTGTATTTAATTTACAATTCATCACAAATTTAGTTGATAAAATACGATCATATGTAATCATTATTTTAATAATATTTTCAAATTTGATAATATTATATAATTGAATAGATAATAAAACAATTATTTTCTAACTTCAATTTCATTGCTGTTGAATAATATTCATATTTTTTTTCGTATCTAACGATAATGTCACAGATAATTTGACATTTTATTATAATCATTCACAATAATAATAAAAATTTAAGATATTTTACACTTTTTTCGCTGTAACTGAAAATTATTTATTTTCATTGAACTGAAAAGATACAAAAATTAGCACAACATTATCATTTTTGTTTTAATTTATCTCACCGAAACTCAAATAATTTTGCTTGTTTAGTAATAAACGTAATTTTACTTTTTTTCTGAATTCGCCGATCATATTTAACAAATCCATGTTAGATAATAATTAATTTTAACGGTGGCAATAAAAAATACTGTCATATTATAATCAATTGTCAAAATATTTTTATTTTATATGAAAACAGAAATTTGTACAGCACCCGGCAGCATAAAATTATCTTATTAAATTTAAAATATTCCCAATTCTGGATTTAATTTACAATATTTACATAATATAATGTTAAAATCATTTCAACCTATATTACGAACAGGAATTTATAATGCATTTCTGTCGACAGAATGTGTTTTATTGCAACAAGCGAGGGTAAGTAATTTCCAATGTTTATTATTACTTTTATAATCATAATTTTGTTTAAATATAAAAAAAAAAATAAAATGATTATTTCTATATTTGCGTGTGTCTGTCTGGCGTTCTGTTCTCTTTTGCCAATTAGAACACATTTATTTTAAAACGTAGATATCCGCCACCACTTGTTCGTAAACATTCAAAGCCAGTACTTAGAGGTAGAAATTACATCTTTGATTTGGTTAAAGATACAACAATTGAAAAACAGAAACCATTAGAAGTTGTACTTACAACATTTGTCGATGGCATTGGATATCGAGGCGATGTTGTTTCATTAAAACGAAATTTCGTTTATAATAAATTACTTTTACCCGGTTTAGCTGTCTATAAAACACCAGAAAATATTGCAAAATATGCATCAAATGAATTGACAAATAAAGAAAAGGAATATAGTTCATCACATGCAAAACGTACAATTAATGTATTAGAAAAAATTGCTGTTTTAGTTGTTATGAATAAAACGAATTCGTGGACAATTGAACCATGGCATATACGTGCATCATTACGTAAATGTGGCATACATGCAGATGAAAATACAATTAAATTACCGAAAACACCGATAACTGGTCCAGATTTACAGAAACAAAATAAAGAATTTCTTGTTACAATTACAATTAATAATAAAGAAAATGTCAATGTAAAGTGTCGAATTCATCACTGGAGTGCTGATATTGATGAACAAATACCATTTGATATTGAACAATTGAAAGAACCGGCTGAACCATTATTTGTTCATAGCAGTTGAGATTCTTAACGAAGAAAAAATAAATTAAAATAATGTTTATAGAATTTTAAAATAAAGAAAATATTTAATAATATTAAATATTATTTTATTTAAATTTTTGTAGTTAAAATGTTCTACACAATTGCAAATGTCTGACCAATGTACCGTCGCTTCACTCTATCATCCAATCACTGGTACTAGCATCCGTATTTGATGCAAAAAGTATGTTAATTAATTGACGATGCTCATAGGTATGTAAATCTGAATTTGATCTGAATCTTGAAGTAATTATTTGAATTTAATACGAGTTTCCAGTCGACAAGACTATTACCAGCTAATATTCAATTTCACAAATCTAGACTGTTAAATGCTGTCAACACGTTTTACTAAAATATGTATATTGTATCAGTTACATCAACAAATGAAATTGAATTCAATTTTTGATTAAATTGAATTATGGTTATGACTTTTACTTAATTAAAATTGGATCAAATAATATAATAAGCGTTAAATGCGTTACAGTGGACAGACATCTTAAGTACCATATTTGCATGAATGTAAAAAAGTTTACTAATCTACGTCTAAATGTACTTAATTGCAATAAAAGCTAGAAGAATTTATCTGCTTGTGCAGGTATGAAGAGACAACCTCGAGACAACATAAACACATTAATCTTGATCAAATGAGGTACAATTTCTCAAATGAATTTTTGTGAATCTCAAAGTATGCGATCAAAAATGAGTAATACTAAAACACATTAAATTGACGCATTGCTAAGAGTTGGTGATGAAACATTTGTGGTTTTCATTAAATTAAGACACATAGTATCGAATGATAATGAGAAGATATATTAAAAGAGTAAAATTATTATAAATTATCATTAAATTTATGCATTGAATAAATGTTTTTTGATGAAAAGAAGTGAATTTCTAGTTGCTCAGAGTACAGTTGAACGGATAAGTGAATTGAAAAATTCTGTTCCAATTTGTACTGGAATTCGCATAACAACACCTAATAGATCAGTAAAGTAGCAATATAAATTTGAAGGTGGACTTGCATATACCATTCGTAACAATACTTGAAAATATATAATTACTGAAGATTGTCTGATGATATTCCAATCGAATGGAAAGATATAATTGATATCGTTTCTACATTAAGAATTTTATTGAACAGTCTTGAACTGAATTCTGACAAAGCTAAATAAGTATGGGTATCGGAAAGCGTTCATCAAGTCTAATATATTATAAACGATAACACGCGTTGATTGAGGATCTTTCACGTAGGTACGACAAATTTTCAGATTTTCTTTTTAAGTATGGTTTACTTTTTCAAGTATGTTAAGGGCTTCATCAAATGTTCTGGCAAACATTCCGATTTCATTTGCAAATGTAACATGATTAGCTTTCGCGCCATTAAGATTTAAACCTGATCCTTTTAAGATTCTTAAATATTAAATTACAGTCACCACATGACATGTAGTGCAGCTAGTTTACATAATATGTGTTACGTTCACAGATGCCAAATGTACACTTTTTTACATAAGGGGCAAGGTTAGGATATAGTAAGAATCTATAAAAAAAATTATGTATTTCAAGTAATATTAAATGGAATTGTTACTATGCTTCTTATTTTAAAAATCTATAACATTAAATATACATTTAAAATTATGCTAATTTATACTATTCTTCAACATTCACATTTATTACCATCATATAAATACTCGTAGCATCTATTTACTTATTGATTGCAATAGAGTAATAAATGATAAAGCTGAACTTGTAATCTACAAAAAAGTTAATTTATTCAGATATTCCAATGTATATTAAAAAAAAATAAATAAATTATACTGTAGTAAATGTGGACATTGTTGCATCATAAAATCCAGCTTTTACTATAACACTTTTCTGAGCTCTTAACATGCAAAACAGAATAGATTTTCTTAATTTTGGTGTTTGTGTGTACCAAGAACTTTCGTAAAGTGCTTCAGAAATACGTTCACTCTATGAAATTCATAAAAACATATTATTATTTACAACAAATTTAAATGTATATATATATATATATATATAAATATATATATAAATATATATATAAATTAAAATCCTGCTGC
>JANSTX010027134.1:0-14873 GCA_027564355.1 Penthetria funebris | reverse complement strand
GTATAATTATATATATGAGTATAGTTAATTACAGTCGATCAATTGATTGAAATTGAATGAAATTTCAGTGATGCTGCAATATAAACCAACACAATCATTACGAATATTGATTATTAGTTAAGTACATAACATTTTCAATTCAATTATTTGCTCTTTACTAATTGATTCATCTGTATTATAATATAAATTCACAAAAATTGTGAATGTTAATTGTGAATATATATATTACATACACTATTGTGAATTAACAAAATATATGCTTACTGTAATACTGTAATTGAATTTTTATTTTATAACTCAATCTTTAAAAGGGTAGTTATTAGCAGATACGAACCTTTGCAACAAGTGTAGTGTAATGATTTTTTGTCGAAAACCAGTACTCAACGTTGGCATCAACAAAAAAACGACATTGTTCATGACCTTTGGTTAGTATTTCCATTTCGCTCCAACTCCTGCCACTGGTACTATAGACTCATTAGTTATTGTTTGATATTAATCTAATTGACTAATCAATTATAAAAAATATACACAACGCAACAATTGACGCAAACTTTTATGACACCATAATTTTTGATACCTTACAAGTTTCGCTGTAATACAATAGTACCGATAAATGGCGAAGTATTGGAAAATAATAGCAACTAGCAGAATTTGTAATATCATACTAGTTCTTAAAGACACTCAAATCACCTATTACCACATTTTAGGTATTGAAATGCAAACTTAATTTCCATTACTTAGAGTTAAATCCGTAAATCATCTTATAGCTGGTATTTGGTCAACTGACTAAACAACTTAAATTTGGACATACTATGTATTATGTCCTCAGATACTGATCATACTACGTTGCAGACGGCTAGTGCGGGAAGATATCGGAAGCACTTGGTAAGAAATCGAGTTACATATAACATATATAGCTTAGGTACAAATAGGTCAGTTAACCTTGATGATAGTAAGTCGGAAATTAAATTTGTCACCCTATACTACCTATAGCGCCTCCATAATGTTAAAATCGTACGATTTAAGCGTATTATTATCTGCTGTTTCCTCTTAGTATATGCACAATAATATAACATGTGAAATATTTCGATTTCAAGTATAATAGAAATAGATAATGTATAGTCTACATTTGTATCATGCTTGCTGCTTTGAATTGAAGTCTGAACATAATTATTCAATAACTAGTTGATGATTAATTAACACATGGTCTATGTGTTTGTTCCCAATCACTTCAACGTGTAAGAACTTTCACTGAGACCACCACAATCGATGTCCGATTAAATAAATTCATTTTCTGATGGCTCTTTTAGCAAAGTTAATTTTTTATTTGGTAGCTGAACAACATTCTTAAAGTATTCGTTTATTATGTTCAAGTTGTACGATTTGGGCTGTGATTAAGCAATTCAAACTCAACATCGTTTTTTGCTACACACACGCACTGTGCATGTGTAATCTTACTCTTATTCATATAACATACCTGATTTTCAGCTGCTCAAACAGCAAAAATTGACATAAAACTATATTCCTGTAATAATTTTATTATATCAATTTCCTTATTCAATATTTATGTTTTACACCTTGTCCATCAACCAATACAAAAAAACAAACATTTTTATGGAGCCTGAACACTGAACTTTCACAACAAAAAAAAAAACTGATTTTAAAACCACAATTTACATAAAACTAAGAAATTCTCAATAATCCAACATATACAAATATAGTTCAATTATATTATGTAATACGCGATTAAGTATACTTTAAATTGCAATTAATTAAAATAAAAAAACAAACAATCGAATTTTAACACAATATATGATTTGACAATTTAACAATTTGACAGATACCACATTGCATAGTATTTATAAAAATTAAATAATAGTACTAAAATTAAAATTATAAATAATATGGTACAGAATTGTCCATGTTTAAAAAATTCAATTAGCCAACCTTAAAAAAAATATTTTTAAATTCCAAAATTTGCCCGATTCTTAAATGTTATTTACGGTAAAATAATACTCTATTCTCTGTTTAACGATGTATTTCTTTCGGTATGACGTACCAACATAATTAATACGTCAAATTATATGTATGATAATTCATCATTTGCGAAGCGTACTAAGTTTTAATGTGTTGCATACCAGTGTAAATGTTTGTTGGGAATCATTTGTTCATTTCGCAATGTACTAGTTTTCTGATTTTGGCATTTTAAGTGATCGACTTTTACAAGATGGCTGCGTTTTATTTTAGTTTAGAATATTTTTATTTAATTACAAAAATTAATTATGTAATTGTGGTTTGGTAGAATATTTTACTTATTGTTAAGAGGTAATGTGAAATAATTTCATTTAATTAGTTTAAAAAGTATGTAGAAATATAATAATATTTGGCGATATTGCACGCTTATAGTGAATTGTGATTACAAGATTTATGTGAGTACTATAAGTATTATGCAATTTTCATATTTAGTGATTTATTTTATGAATATTTGAATATTTGTAGACGTTCAAGTTATCCTAGATATTCCATTGAATATTAAACCATTTAGGATTTATTAAAAATGCAAAAATTAATTAGTCTAGTAGTATCCTTTGAAATTATAGTGACGACGCACCTATGCTAAAATAAATATTGTTTATGGTGAAATTATACCTCTGTCACAATAAACAGTTTACTGCATGCGTGTACAATTACTATTCCATCTATCAAGTATTGAACAACATAAGAAACGGATATTGTCATAATATCCATCCTTCTCATTCATTTCGAATAACTGGAGGATTGAATTTGTAGATGGAGTTTAAAATTGACCTTAAATCCGTATTTTTTATGTACCCTTCTAGAGTCCTTAATCAATATCACACTATAGTGTAATATTAACCATGTCTTCATTGTTTCTGTATATTCCGAAACATTATAACATCAGACTCGACGCATACAGAAACTCTTTGAATTGTTTTTTTTTCTGCTATAATACATAAAATTGAAAACAATAACTAATTTACATAATTTTTCAATTATTCAGATTTTCTCCCGAAATTTGTTTATGTAAAATATACTGAGTAAAATGTACTGACAACGGAAAAGATACCGGAGTTTTATATATATGAAAAACCAGCAAAAACATTGTATGAAATTCTTTTGACAATTTTCTCACCCTAATTGCGGAAAAAAAAAAAAAACTTTCTCAGCATGGTGCATCTAATTGGTCGGATTATTAAATCCTATTGAACGTTTATGAGTTAATTTTTTCCAATTTATTTTCTTTCTGGTTATGATTTACGTTAAGTAGTTTTCTGTGTTCAGATTACGGGTTGTATATTTCATTATAAATACTAATCTTATTTTAATAAATAATTAGTTGTATGTATTATATTAAACACATAACTAGAATTTAAATTATAACCAGAGCAATAGTCGAATATGTATATACTCTGAATAGTTCCTCATCATAAATTCAACTTTAAATTTAATCCCGGTTTTGGTTAAAATTGTAAAAATTATTTTAAAATCTAATTCATTTTTAATATTAAAGTTTTTACAGGATACACCATGAGTATATTGTGACAGTTTATTGCTACTTGCTTTCTACAATCCAAGATTTTGCATTGCGAGTCACAATAAAATAAAGCGTATTCATCAACTTTAAAGGTATTTCAAGAATTGTTCATATCATAAAACGTGATCAAGACCATCAAACGTTCCTTTTTAAGTCGACGAACAGGGTATATAATATTATATTTACCATTTGATCGTTTGTTCGACAAACATTCATTACTAGATTAAATTGGACGTTCTGTCGTGTAGCACTTTTCGGTCAGTCTTCTTGTCAGTTGTTAAGTTGCCGCTATATGTTGTTTAATGTTATGCATGCAAAGGGTTTATACTATTCCACCGTGCAACTTTCTGAATTCACGTTGTATTCGACATATATCGCTCCATTCATATACTTTAAAAAGATCATATATATGTATACATCATTTACATATATAAGTATATGTTTGAGTGCATTAAAATATTGAACGAACTCTTGACGAAGCTCTGTGTAATAAAAACACAGAATTTTTTGTGATAAATTGAAAATCTCCTAATAAGATAAAATTACTGTAATTGTAAATAAATAAGAATAATAAAAAATTATTTCATTAGAAAACAATGAAAACATTTTTACTTATTATAAGTACGTACATAACAACAGTACAGTCAATAACGTGTGGTGTGGTACTCACTACGTGAGTTAAAACTTCTGGAAAGGTGATTTTTTTTTGTATATAATAAAATGTCATCCTTTATATCAGAAATGGCATCTTCTCAAAGATATATGTTGTTTGTGTATAGCATAAAATGGAGGGGAATATTCAAACTTATTTTTATATTGGTTGTTTATAGTATGAAACTCCTCCTGACCCTGTTTTATTAGTTACGCCTCTGTCAAAGATCAAGCACACATTCAAAGTAATTTGGATGCTGCACGCCGAATCTAATTTGGTACATTTCATTATGCTATTATGGTTTTGTATATATAAAATATAATGTTATATAATAAAGTGGCTAAGTTGAGTATGGCTGGGTATATACAAGAATGTATGTATGAACACGACTCTCGTATAAATTAATAGATCCCATTATAATAATTTTTATATGAAGGGCTACATAAACGGGATTTATTATTGTATTGAACCAGATTAGGCATTAACGAGCTTTTTTTTACATATTTATATATATATATATATGAGTATACCTTTATGTTTTATGGATGTACATAATTTATTATGTGTATAAATTGTAAATTTTCAGAAAATAATTTCAGTAATTTATTTAATAAAGTGCTCTTTTAAAAAGATTGATGATTTTGGCATCTAATTATAGTAGTCATATTTATTCAACAACATATGTCGCTTTGAAGTTGCACTGCTAAAACACGTATGTATATTGCGAGTTTTGTGTATCGTCACTGTGTGCATTTAATATGTTCATGTCATTTTGACGAGCATGTTTTCTTGCACACCATTTCCAATGTTAAAACCAATTTTACGTAGTAAGTTTCCGGTGTACGCATTACGTGACCAAGCCGTCTTAATCTACTTTAATTGAATATATTGGTGATCACGGTGCCTTGGGTTCTAAACTATTTCTAATAATTTTAAGGTGAGTCAAGTAAGTTGGATTCATTAGTTAGTTATATAGTTAGAGCCATTCTGAATATCTCCCTTATTGCTGATTACGGTATTGTATCCACATATTAATTACTTCTCTGTCAGCAATCATTTCAGGAACAAATCGTCATTGCTTATGATCTGCAGCCAGAAACATAAGTTTCGCTGCAAATTTTACCATAAACGTTGATCACGTAGGCTATTGACCCTTTTATATTCATTTCATTGAATACGGTATTCAGAATGTGCACTAATATAATTATCATCTGTTATGTCGGCAGAGAATATATATTAACCTACAATTCCAAATGGCATACGAAAGATATTATTTTAACCGCAGCACATTCATGGGGACAGGAATTTGTCAACCAAAGTTAAATCACAAATTGAGAAATTTATTTTAAATAAATTTTGACTACAATATATGTAACGGATCTTCCTTCCTTTTCATCTTCTTTGCTTTTTTCCAGGTCAACCCTTCTGCTCCTCAGTCTATCTGCATAAGTTTCTATGTTGTGTTTCGTGAATCTTCTTTTGAAGTTATTTAAAACATTATTACTATTATTAAAAACTATTCTTAGTGGTGCACAAAGCCCAAGCTACCTAGTTTGTTGAGAAAATATTTTTTCAACCACTTGACATTATTAATCGAGTTATCAGTAACACCGTGTGGAGGTAAAGAAGGGTTGAATAACCTCGTTGATATAGTCGGCTACTCTATATTCGCCTTCAAATTATGAACAATACCGGTGATAAATATATCCCTGTTTTACATCCGAATGTACATAAAAAATATCGCCAAACCTTCAACGATGCAAACCGTTACATTGTGAAACACGATATAGAGGACGGATCATGTTCGTGAAATCGTATTACAGTCGACAAGACAACAGTTTGCAGAAACACTTAGCAATAAACCAACTTCACAACTACGAATGGATCAGACTCGATTTTTACATGCACCAGTTTTCTCGGTTTAAGCATTAATCTAACGATGCATGTTCCAAATCGTGTTTATTTTCGCTAACAAAACATCGACATCGTGGTCCCATCTAATCCAAGGTGATTTTGTTTATTTTTTTCGTGCACAAAGTTGTTTAAGTTAGTTGAATTAAATGTTAGTTAATATTAGTGGGCGCCCAAACGTACTACGTTGTCCCTACAATTTTAACTGCGTTTGAATATATGTTGGTATTAAACAATATTACCGACGGCCACGACAAAAATGCACTCCGAGTATGTTTGCCCGGGAATTATATTCACTTTTGTACTTTATCTTTAGTTAGGTCATTCAACTGTGAGACAAATTTCAGTAGAACATCATCAGCGTATTAATCCGATTCAGAAGAAATGGATGCGAGGTCAACGAGTTTAACAAGACCATTTGTAAGACACGCGAATTTGTAATTACACATGCATTCTCATCCTTCTATAATTAATTGCCTAAGTTCTTAAAATAATTTATTTAACTATTATTTTTGATCTCAATTTTCCTAACATATCAAATTTCATACACAGCACACACACACACCACGACACGGTAACAGGAACAAATTATCCAATAAAATTAGGCCGGAGAGTACATACCACTGCATTATAATGAAAATGCTACTATGTTCGTACATAATGGAAATATTAAGGAAAAATCAAGTACAAAAGTAAATTTTCTTTTGACAGAAACTCTACACAATTTGAATTTAATCAGGTATATGTTGGGTAGAATGTGTAGTAGTAGTATGATTAGTTGAACTGTGCTTTTTTAAGGAGTGAATTGTATGGGTTTATTCCATTTCCATAAATTCTATGTCCTATTATTCACTATGCATTTGTATATGTAAATCATTGCTACATAACAGAATTTATTGAAGAGCTTTAAGCGTGCATGAATGTGTTTTTCTTTCCTTTTTTGTTTAACTACGAAAATGAAGGGGAAATTTCAAGTAGTGGTATCGAAAAGCTAAAGGTAAAATTTGGAAGAAGTCCGCCCAAATTCTCGTAACATAAAAATAATCCTAGCGGAATAGATGTCGGTTTACCTTTAGCATGTGAAGTTGTTTTTCAATTTTTACCGCGCTAATTTCAAATAATATCCTTTTTCGTTTAAGAGCATTAATATTTGTTTTTTTTTTTTTTGTATTTTTTTGTAGCTTTTGTATACTTTAATTTACTTACTACCAAGTACGATTGTCGTATATAAAATAGAATATTATTACCCTTGTACTGATAATATAAAAATTTACTGTTTACATTTTCATTAACTCATTAATTAATAAACTATTGTATTTTGATTTCCTTATAAAAAGAAAGGAAAATTGCTAACAGTACGTTGTGTGAATTTAATTATTGTGTTGATCTTGTGAAAATTAAGTAAATTATGCATTTATTAAAAAAAAACTTTTTTGTGATCCAATCGAGAAAAACAAATTACCAAAAGTGATCAAGTAAATTATTTGAAATATTTTCATTTTTCTTATAGTTTTAAATAATTTATTTTTTTAAAAGATTTTTAATAAATACGGTGAACTAAAATAATCTTTAATTTATTGTCGATATAAAAAGATATCCTTTTGTGTTAGTAAGAAAAAAATGGACATAAGATCCTTATCGGATGGACAGAAACATTCAATTCAAGAATTATTAGAAAAATTATTATCGCGAAATAATTTCGAGTCAAATGAAATTGATAAATTTCAGAATTTACTGAAAAATGTTCGAGATACAAAAAACTTTAAGAATATAATGGAAACATTAAAGATTAGTACATTGGAATCAGATATTATTGAGGATAATTTTATAAAAGAAGGTAGGCTAAATCGCTGTTTACTATCTAACTACATATTTTTAATGAATTTTCAATTGGGAAAATTAATTCCACATAACGCCAATTTCCAATTGGAAAATTGCAATGGTTCATTTGAATAAGAAATTTCCAAAACCTGATATATTTTCTTTCATCAATGAAGTTCAACTAAATTATGTGAAAAATAAAATTTATTGCTAAAAAAATGTTATATATAATAGGGGTTGTCAATTATGAAAGACAATTGTCAAAATATACTACATTTCATTAAAAATATGACACTGTTCACGATATAGTTAATTCTGGTAACAATTTCGTCGGGTTAATGGCTGACGACTATGAAGGCCACTGCTGCAAACAAATGTACTGTAAATCGTCAATAAAATGTGGAAATTGATTTTGTAAATATTGTTGTGTTAAATGCGCGTTTTGAGAAGGAGCCAAATTCTACTGTAATGTGGATTTATGTGCTCTAGCATCTACGTATCAAATTTCATTTGAAAACTTTATACGTTGCTCGAAAGTGGATCTGTTGAATTAATTGTCAAATTTCCCGACGCAGCGCTAACTTCTATTTTCTTCTTCTTCTATAACTCCACAATTTTCTATATTGTGTATCGTCACTCTCTGCACTTAATATGTTTTAATCATTTTGAACAAAAATTAATAATAGGCGTAACTTTTAAACTGCCTCGAATATTTTTTAATGTTACTTCGGATCACCTTCTCAATAATATTCTCAATTATAATTTTCGAATATAGTCTTAATTTTAATAACTGAAATTGAACTACAGTTTCATACACCATCTCCATCTACTTTTTTTTTGATCACTTAAAATCACGCACACTGATCTCCACTTGATCCAACTGTCCATTTTTGACGTTAAATGTCATCCATTAGCCGAAATATTTTATTTTGCAGTAACGTGCAATGGTTAGCCGACCAATATGAGTTTAGCAGAGGAATCGTTTAATTAACATTAAATAATTAAATATAGAAAATTCATGTATTTTATTTTTTTGCCTTTAATACGAATTCCACATATTGCCTTCAATTTGAATTCCACAGATTTATTTCGTTATCCAATCCAATTTGACTGTTACTTTTTAAAATCCTGTCTTAAATAATTTGCTAATTATAGATAAGTGGTAAAACCGTGTATTTACAAATAAATTAAATATATCCGTTTCCTGTTTGTGAGATATAAGTAAAAAAATACAGGATTCGTTATGCACCGTGTTAAATAAATATCAAATTTATACGTAAATAAATTGTGAATTAGTATTTTTGATTATAAGCAGATTATTTTTTTTCTATTATAAAAAAAGTCAAATCTTGTTCTTCACCTCAAAGCACTGCAATCGATTCGATAGATCCACAATGCCATCACTTATAATTCAAAATTTTATAATCATGCAATAACACACTGGTAAGCAATTGCACTTGCCTTGAATTGTGATCAGACGTTACAGTTTATTGCTCCACTTGTTGCTAGTTCAACTTCTTAAATGGAAGTCGTTTATCTCCTCTAAATACTAACAAATTGTAATCATTATTAATTTCGTCTTTACAATACCCACTATCCGTTAAACCAAGTTGTGCAGATATAATTACTGCCTCCTATTTTGAAAGGTCTCATATTAAAATTTTCTAGTCAACTCGTCTAAGCTATTTGATATTATGCAGTTTACTGTTCATCTTAATCGTTATCCATTCAATACAATAGTGGGTGGGAACAAATACATTTTTTGACAACATGGTTTTCCTTATACTGTTTCAATTTGTCATACAAATATAAAATAAGCACTATGTATTATTCAAGTTTGCACTCAGTATGTGTGACAGAACTTTGAGTGTAAAAAATAATAGCGTCAAGGAATTGGAAACACGATGTTGATTAGACGTTTTTAAAATGTTCGCCCAAATAAATTGTAAATTATATTGGTAGTAACAGTAGTCGAAATGATAGGCATTCCTTTATGTTGCTGTTTATGTTTACATTTAATTGAACTGCGTTTTGGTTTTTACATCTTTAATTTTGATCTGTTATAAGTGAAACGAATATCAGAAATAATTAAACTGTTTGCTTTTACAAAAATCATGCTTATTTTCCAACGTTAAACATCCTTCCAACACAATTCGCAGTTTATCCGCAATTCGTATGATGTAAAGAAAAAAAATGCGCTAAGTCTGGGCAATACAGTGGGTGAGTTTTACATTCCTATGGTCTAGTAATGTCGGCAAATATTCTTTGTCGACAATATTATGCCAGGTGCAACTTTTTTAAGGTAGGTTTTAAATAGTAAAGTCAACTTTCGGTAAAAACAGTCCCTGCCATGTTTTGAGATTCTTTATTTAATTTGAATATTATCGTTTTACTATTGGTATTTAGTTTATAAATTCTAGTTTAGAATATACTCGTCGTTAATACTCGTTTTAAACTGTGCTATCTCACCATAACGATGTACTTTAGAGTTTTTATAAGGACATAAATAAAGACATGACAGATATTAGATCAAACTTATTATCTCGAATATGTCTACGGTTAATCGAAAGATCATGTTGACCTTAATCTTTCAATGGAGTATAGAATACCAACGAGACTCTTGTTTATTTTAAATCGTTTAAATTCATGGATCAATAAATTTTATTTATTTATTTTTTTGTATAGACGATATTTGCATTGGCGATACATCTCGAAAATTTGGACCAGGAGGACAAGTAATTACACCAAGACATACAATTGATGCAATTTTGGGATTAAAAAATAGAAACGGTATTATTGAAGGTAAGCAAGCGTATACATAATAATATTTATAAAATTTCTAAATATTGGATTAAATACATTAAATTATATCTAGTATTTTTATGGCTCATATTCCTTATGTGTAATCGTCATTTCTAAATTTGTGTCAGGCGTCAGAAGGTTTATTGTTTAGCGAGAAACTATAATGCATTATCCGTACATAATTATTCTATGTGCTTAATTTGCATACTTTTAAAACAAAATTAGTGAATTTTTATCAATTCTACTAAACAGTTCGTACTAATTATTAATTGTCATGAAACTGTGAAATGGGGTGAGTGGAAATACACCAAATATCATAAAGTATGATAAGTATAGATAGGTATGAAATTTGGAAAGAATTTTCTCACGATTTTTTTCATTTTCATGTTGAAATACAAAACTAGAATAAAAAAGACAATTATTATTTTTTATTTTTACTTCAACATTGGTCTAGAGATATATATAGCCTAGAATTTTATACAATCTTCTCCAAAATTTAATTTAATCGTTTGTCTACACAAGAACTTGTAAAACTTCAACATTTCCTTCTGTACCTTTTAGTACCACCAAAAAATACAACATTTTTTTTAAAATATAAAAAAATAAAAATATAAGTAACTTAAAAGGATTATATAGTCCTTTTATCAGATAGCGTGCATCTAAAGCACACAGAAATGTGATACATTAAATTTGGAATTATTTTCTTACTCGTGCCTTTTGTAATTGGAATTTATGACTTCTGAATAAATATAAGTTTAGCCAGATTGTTTCAATGGAATGTATCTTATGCTAATTTCGAAAATTATGCTCATCAAAAAAAAGTTTCAAATTGCATTTTATTAAATTGTAAAATGAAAATTACTTGCACTATTTTTTGTTGGAATTTGATGTATTGTCGCAATATATGAACTCCCCTCCCCCTCTCCGAGGGTAAAATTATATTGAAACTTGCATGCTCCAACAAAGTTAAATAGCTGCCGATTATAATTTTGTATCAAAATTAAAAATTCACATTAATAAAATATAATTGAAAAAGTTAATTTGGAGGCAATGGGTTATCGTAAACTTAATCACAATCTATATCAATTCCCTGAAGTGTAATTCATTTTATATTTTTTATGTTACAAGTATATATTAGAGAATGACAATTTGATACTGTAGTTCTTCCACCATTTGCACCCATGTATTTTAATGGTCGAAAGTTGATGAGGAACACTGTTTAAAACCATCAATAGGTTAAAATCATTGTTTTCATTGGACGAAATATGTTTGATTGTTGCAAATCAATAAGAATGTCCATTTGGACAACAGAGCGAAATAAAATGCATCAAAGTTGCATAAATTCATCTCATATTGATTTTATATTATGTGTTAAACTCAATTTGAAGTATTTTAAAACTGCAAATGATGCCATTGATTTTATTTTCTTAACAAACGTTTCAATATGAAAAGGTTCGAAACTGTGTAGCTGAAAAGTTTCTGTAATATAAAATCGATATTCTATTCAAAAAAATAATGTTAATTTGAGTTTTATTTTAAGACACCATTTTTAAAAAAATTAATAAACAATTATACATTGAAATATTATAAAACAATCAATCAATTTATTTAATTATGACGAGTTAAAAAACTAACTTTAGTCTGATTTGAGAGGTTAAATCGTACTTTAAACATTAGAATGTAATAAAAATAATTATTGGTAATTAATTGAAGAATGAGAAATAACATATGTAAATATAAGTGGCAAAATAAAATCGAAAAAACATTAAAAATTACAAAAAAAAAACCATGCATTTTTTCGAAGATGATTACGGTTGGTCATATTTTTTTTATCGTATTCAATAAACAAATTATCAGATAATCAGTAATTTAAATTTTATTAAAACCTTATTATAAATTATAATAACATTGATTTCGAAAATTATAATGCCTTTCGGGACTCAATCAAATCCATTTAAAGTCAATCAAGTAGGCGTTTAGAACTCCATTAAGTGAAATAACAGGCTTTCTTTATATAAAAACACTATCAAACAAAATAATCCTCTTATAAAAATAAGAGATACAACAGTCAAGAAATATGTTAAAGATATGAAGATAGAAATCTTAATTTGGTAGTTTTTTCTTCAGAATTTTTTCTTTTGAATCTATTGGTTCTTTGCTTCAGAGTTATTGTTTTACTTTTGTTTTACCCAAAAACATTTGATTGATTTTTTGTCTCTGTTAATTTAGAAACTAATTTTATGTAATTATAGAAATAACGTTACATATATTTAATTTTGTATTCGGTTCATAAACTTGTATATTGGAACCCAAGCTGCCAAGACTTCAAAAAAACATTAAATTCAATTAGTGAATTTGTCAAAATTTTAATGTTAAACAGCTCGTTATAACTTATATTATGTGTATACAGGATGTATGAGCTTTTAAGTATAAAATGCTTCTAATTTGTTAAGAGGAGGTTTAAATTTTGCACCAAAGATTTCAACCATTATTCTATCATACATGGATCAAACAGTTTGTTTACTAAACGTCAAGCTTTTATTGGATCATAATTTCAAGATAATATTTAAGTTCATCATTGAGTATTTTTTTTAAAAAATTGCTCTAAATTATGTGCAATTCAATGTTATTAGCTTTCATTGTGACATTATTTATCTTAATATAGAATATAGACAATGTTTGATGATGAAGGTTTATGTGACATATATTATAGAAAAGAATAGATTCGTTTTCAACATTGCATTAAATATTTAAATTTCCATACAATAATTAAGTTTATATATAATAAAGTCATGGACTATGTGCAGTTTCTTATATGTAATTTAACATCGAATGTGAACTCAAAAAAATCAAATTGGCAATCATCAACCGGAAAATATGCATTCAATTTTTTATAATATTACTTAAAATGTTGACTTTTTGACTATATTTCGATATGACATGGTGTATGCCTAAGTACTCCATAATTTTAACCTATATGATATCTGCTGCTTTTAAGCCGAGTATAAGCTTTGATTGGGAGTAATTTTTTATTGGTAAAAAGGATTAAAAAAAAATAGTTTGTAGTGAAAGTAGTACTATGGAAACGATTACTGGAATAGAGAAGCGAAAAGATGTAATCTATAAATCGAATTGTGCGGCAGGCACAATAACATCGGTGAGTTGGTCTAAAGATCGATAATGAAACAGTCATGATTTTTATCAAAGGAGAGGAGCACGATACATTATCGATTCCAAAACAGTTCACGGAAGATACTTTTGCTTATTATAAAGAGTGGACAATCTTATAATTCCAATTGGATTAACTAAGTAAAATTATGGCTTACATAGGCTACTTGTTAGAATGACTATAAGTAAAAATTTATGCGCTGATTTCAGTTGATGTCAATTGGAATGAGTTATGCAATTGAGACGATTTAAATTTATACAACGTATATGTGCGCATCAGTGGGATTTACCTCTTCTGAATCCCATTTGAGAGTCAGGAAGAAGATTTCTGACTTTCAGTTTATTCATCATGTTATTCGTCAGAAATTTTTCATAAAGTTTTGATACGGCTGAATGTAGTGAAATTGGGCTGTAATTTGGTATTGCGATTTTTAAAAATTTCTACATTTTATAGTATTCGAGAGTTGATAAGATTTTGTATTCGAAGCGTTTTTAACGTTTTAAGTCAAAATAAAAAGATTAAATTTGGCATTCAGTGGGGCATATATTTGTAGTATTCTTTATTAGTATCGCGGTTTATATGTAACTAAGTTGTCTTTTTATTAATATGATTTACTTTTATTTCTAACTGACAATAGTTAGTTTGCAGAAAAGGTTGTTTGAAAAAAATTGGATAATGTGAATCATTTAATTGCAAAACTGGTAAATTTAAAAATTTACCATCAAAACCTGATTCGGTATTGATTGATTACGTGTAACAATCTGCTGACTTGTAATGAAACTCAGATTTTAATTCAATAATTGCATTTTGTAATTTTAATTTTAATACAAATTTTGTAAATTATTTTTTATATTATTTTAATATTTATTCACTATAACTAATTAAATATTATTTTTAGAAGGAGTTGTTTATTTTAATATCACAAAAATAAATAAATATTTAAAAGACTTAATTAAGAAACA